>CAJHNH020000433.1:728848-749195 GCA_905116865.2 Candidula unifasciata | reverse complement strand
TGCCATCAACACTGCCTTTATGTATTCTTTTCTCTGCGTCTGTGCTTCTTTTCACAGTGGAGCATTTAGCTTTTAGCCAACAGCTGAATGTTAATTTTTTTTAATGAATGTTAAGCTTCTCCCACTAATAGTTTGTAGGTGAGTTAGTCAGTTCATCTCAACTCTCCTCAGTCGACCCTACGACATGTATAGCAGGCTATAGAAGACCAATTAAGGTTTAGATGTCAAAAACATATATATTTTCCTTAGCAACAGACTATAATGAATCACAAACATTCAACCCCTAAACCCCCCGGCCCCCCCCCCCGCCCCCCCCCCCCCCCCCCCCCCCCCCCCCCCCCCCCCCCCCACCCCCCCCCCCCCCCCCCCCCCCCCCCCCCTCTCGAAGAAAACAATTCTTGGCTTTAAAAATGCAATGTTATCACAAAGGCGTTTGAAAACGGATATCCAGGAAACGCAAGAAAATCAGAACAGTTGCTGACTGACCGACTGACTTTTTATTCCACCAGGACAAAACACTTAGCGATAAACACCCAGTGACACAGAGTGCCACCATTTGGATGAGGATCACCAATGGAGAGGTACCGGAAACCCCTGACTGACTCACTGACTGACTTTCTACCCCACCAGGGCATCAGACAAGCAATAAACACCCGATAACACAGAGTGCCACCATGTGGGTGAGGAACACCGTGGGGAGGTCCCAGAAACCGCGTTCAGCCTTTAGGCCACATTTATGGGCAGGCTATAATGCGGCCCCTGGCAAAAGCCAGAGTAGGGCTTCAAATAACGAAAAATCTCGTCCTAAAAAGGACGAGAAGTATTATGAAGCCTTTTTCAACCGTTGGGTTATATTTGGTCCCCGCGGCAGCAGCCAGGGTAGGGCTTTAAAAATAAAAAATAAAAACAAATTCGTTCCACGTGGGGACGGGTTTATGGTTCCAATGAGGTAGACACACGATTGCTTCCGCTAGGGAGATAACTAGCTACTGAACAACATCATGTCTCGCAAAATATCCCTCATTTCTTTTAATAAAGCTATATTTTAACGGATCCGATAATTTTTTTTGCCCTACCTGTTTTTCGTGGATTCACGAACATTCCCCCGTCGGGTCCTGACTGAGCGGGACTTCTTTGAAATAATGATCTTGGCTCCCAGGTCCAGCCACTCTTAAATGGATGCTAGGTAAATGATGGGATGATGTTGACAATATCAAACACCGAGTGCTGATTAGTTTATAAATTTTAGGTCTAGCCCTAGATCTCCAAATCGTCTGAGGGTATGAAAAAGAAGGCCGTTACTTTTTTTTTTACTTCACTGACGTTTGTTATATCTGGCTACAATTAATCAAATCCACTGTCCCCCGCACAAACACACCGAGCTTCGTTTCTTCCAACAGAAGCAGGGTCTGGTGCTGATCGCTCCGGTTGTGTGGGCAGTAAGTTGGCACAGTCCTCCGATACATTTAACGTCATTTCTTCTTTTTTTCTTCACGTTTCCTGGGTGTAAACTCCGGTTGAACGTTTTGGTCAATAGTCTACCTCCGGACTTTAACCTTGTTCCACAACCTGAGTGCTACGTGTACATCCGTTTTACAAATCTGGGCTGTTTCTCCCCTCCCCCCCCCCCCCCCACACTATTAGTTTCATGCCTCTCAGACAAATGCACTCCGTCTTCGAAGGACGCCCCCCAAAAGTCGACTTATACGACATGCTTATTGGGGTAGCAGTGGTTCTATTCTTGTTTTCCCAACACTGGGGCCTCTGATCATCATATCACGATAAGATTGAGTAGCACATGTTATTTGTTATCGAACGTTGTATTTGCTTGCCTTATTCTAATATATGTTAAATACTATAATTTTACACACATGTAGGAGCTTGCATACATATAACATATGGACGAAACACGTCAACATATATTGTCTAACATACTTGCACACGGAGACCATAAACATCAACAAATAATGTCTAACACACATGCACATCGAGACCACATACATCAACATGTACAGTCTAACGTACACGTCTACAGCGATCACATATATCAACACACAGTGTCCAACGTCCTAGCGCGCACACACACACACACACACACACACAAACTGCATACACCAACACGCAGTGTCTAACGTACTAGCACACAGAGACAACATACAGCAGTTCACACGTTCTAGTGTACTAGCACATAGAGACCACATGCATCGACTCGTACTGTTTAATATACACCGACATATAGATACCACATATATCAAAATATGCTAACATACATGCAAACATAGAGACCGCATACATCAATACATGCTGTCTAACATACATGTACACAGAGACTACATACCACAACACATACTTTGTAACATAAACGTACACAGTGAGACCATATACATCAAAACGTATTGTTTAACATACATGCACACAGGAACCACAAACATCAGCACATACTAACATACATGTACATCAACAGCTCTCAAATCCCTCTCTGTGGCATATCTGAAACCAGTCCTGGGTACAATACTTCCCAAGGCTCTCAGTGAAATCTGCGAGGTCAGTGTTTTGTATGAATGTATGTCAGTGGACAGCTGAGGCAGCTGAAATATATGCAGTGTGCTTTTCCATATCCCCCCCTCCCCTCTCTATCTATATATATATATTTATATACGCATATGTATGTTGTTTGTTTTAGTATTCAGAAGCCATGAGTTGTTAACCCTTAGGCTCGGTCTTGATTCCATTGTAAATACCGTAAATCTGGGAGAAATGTGGCTTTTCTGCCTACCCCCGAGAGTGAACCCGGACCACTAGGAGTTCGTCACCCGCTCACCGCGCAATCCGGTTTAGCCAACTACGCTAGAGAGACGGGCACGCATATGTATATACATGTGTGCGTGCGAGTGTGTGTGTATATTTATATATATATATGTGTGTGTGTATGTATGTATATATATATATATGTGTGTGTGTGTGTGTGTGTTTAAATGTCTGAACCTAGTGGAAACAGGCGACCTAGTGTGAAATCTTTGGTAATATTTGTGTTGTACATATTTCTTCGCATTAAGTACATATAACAATTATTTAAATTATTACTATTATTATAATTATTATTGTGCTCAAATTAAAGCCGTTTTTTTTAAAGCAAGAAATTGTTATAGTTGTTCAACTCATAAACACATATGCAAACCATTTTCGAAAACTGCTAGTTAGATCGCAACGATACTTTTTTTGCATGCAGCCTTGGAATATCCATGACGGTGAGGAAAATTTTTTTTTTCATTAAAGAAGATTATCGAAAAGATCAAAGGAACTGGCTGAGGTTCAACATCCTGAGCATCTATGGACTAAAGAATACAACATTTTTGGCATCATGGATTATATTAGGGCTGCATGCAAAACATTGCTGAGATCTAACTGGCAGTTTTCGAGAAAATGGCTTGCAAATGTGTTCATGAGATGTTGAACGAACTATAGTTGACTTGTAACCAAATATGCTGTGGTTGAAGTATCTTCTGTTGATGCTCAGCAATGTCTTTTTATCCCTACCAACAACCAGAAGAGACCTGCCGACCCCATTGAATATCTGGCCAGGTATCTCTACCAATGGGCGGACTGCGAGCTCTACTATTACGAGAAGGCGATCTTTGCTAAGGTAAAGTTACCGTGCGTTAGCTCTTTCAGCATCAAATATTTGAACATAAGTTTCGGTCGCTCTAAAGATAATCTGATATTCTTACTGTCTTCTATTATAGATAGAAATTACTTAACAGTTTTCATCTGCATAATTAAGTTTTGCCTGTCCCAAAGTGTCTCTGTTCAGCTCTGTCGAACTACGGTGTTTATTGTTTTTATGCTCAGTTCCTTAAGCACTGCTTGGAACTGAAAGGGTTAACAGCAGCTGGTCTAATGGTCGAAATGCTGAGCTCTCACGCGGGGTTCCCAGGTTTGAATCCCCGATAAAGTGATGGATGTTGTTTCTAGAGGGGGCAACAATAAACATCCTACCCTCCTGTACAGTTCGTGGCGACTGCACTAGCCAAGTGGCCCTCGTTTATCTGGTCGAACATTAGCCGGCAAAGGGTAATTTATGCGGTAATGACTGTTTAACAACAGTCATCCTAACATCGTTACCTGATGTAAGCACAGCAAACAATTGTGACGCAGAAGGCAGGTTAGCAGAGTGGCTAGACGCTTTTTCAGTCGGTCTTGAGGTCTCAGATTTGAATTCGCGTTGATGCAGATGTTCTTTGAGTGACCTAGTGATCCTGGATCTGCCCATCAGATAATACTTAAAAGCAAGTAAGGTCAAAGATCCTGTTCCACGCCTTCAGACGTATCGGGCTAGACCTGTATTTTATAGACCAATCAGCACCAGGCGAATTATGTGGTCAACATCATGCCAGTCGCCTTTACTTTCCAGGACTGTACCTTCTACCCCTCAAAGCTGGTTCGACATGGGAACCAAGGTTATTAAAGTGCGGATCCGTCAGGAACTGAAACTTCGACAATGGGGTCAGCAGGCGAGCATCTAGCAGGAAGTCATGTCCCGGAAGTCATGTCCCAGAAGTCATGTCCCGGAAGTCATGTCCCGGAAGTCATGTCCCGGAAGTCATGTCCCGGAAGTCATGTCCCGGAAGTCATGTCCCGGAAGTCATGTCCCGGAAGTCATGCCCCGGAAGTCATGCCCCGGAAGTCATGCCCCGGAAGTCATGCCCCGGAAGTCATGCCCCGGAAGTCATGCCCCGGAAGTCATGCCCCGGAAGTCATGCCCCGGAAGTCATGCCCCGGAAGTCATGCCCCGGAAGTCATGAAGCCCCCGGAAGTCATGCCCGGAAGTCATGCCCCGGAAGTCATGCCCCGGAAGTCATGCCCCGGAAGTCATGCCCAGGAAGTCATGCCCAGGAAGTCATGCCCAGGAAGTCATGCCCAGGAAGTCATGCCCAGGAAGTCATGCCCAGGAAGTCATGCCCAGGAAGTCATGCCCAGGAAGTCATGCCCAGGAAGTCATGCCCAGGAAGTCAGTCATTGCCCAGGAAGTCATTGCCCAGGAAGTCATGCCCAGGAAGTCATGCCCAGGAAGTCATGCCCAGGAAGTCATGCCCAGGAAGTCATGATCCGGGAGGCGTGCCCCAGAAGTCGTGCCCCGGAAGTCGTGCCCCGGAAGTCATGTCCCGGAAGTCACGCTCCGGAAGTCATGCCCAGGAAGTCATGCCCAGGAAGTCATGCACAGGAAGTCATGCCCAGGAAGTCATGCCCAGGAAGTCATGCCCAGGAAGTCATGCCCAGGAAGTCATGCCCAGGAAGTCATGCCCAGGAAGTCATGCCCAGGAAGTCATGCCCAGGAAGTCATGCCCAGGAAGTCATACCAAGCAAATCATGCCCATGAAGTCAAGGCAGTTTGATGTAATGGCCAGGAAGTCAAGGCAGTTTGATGTAATGGCCAGGAAGTCAAGGCAGTCTGATGTAATGCCCAGGAAGTCAAGGCAGTTTTATGTAATGACCATGAGGTCAAGGCAGTTTGATGTAATGACCAGGAAGTCAAGGCAGTTTGATGTAATGACCAGGAAGTCAAGGCAGTTTGATGTAATGACCAGGAAGTCAAGGCAGTTTGATGTAATGACCAGGAAGTCAAGGCAGTTTGATGTAATGACCAGGAAGTCAAGGCAGTTTGATGTAATGGCCAGGAAGTCAAGGCAGTTTGATGTAATGGCCAGGAAGTCAAGGCAGTTGGATGTTATGGCCAGGAAGTCAAGGCAGTTTGATGTAATGGCCAGGAAGTCAAGGCAGTCTAATGTAATGGCCAGGAAGTCAAGGCAGTTTGATGTAATGCCCACGAAGTCAAGGCAGTTTGATGTAATGCCCAGGAAGTCAAGGCAGTTTAATGTAATGCCTAGGAAGTCAAGGCAGTTTGATGTAATGCCCAAGAAGTCAAGGCAGTTTAATGTAATGCCCAAAAAGTCAAGGCAGTTTAATGTAATGCAGAGGAAGTCAAGGCAGTTTGATGTAATGCCCAGTAAGTCAAGGCAGTCTAATGTAATGCCCAGAAAGTCAAGGCAGTTTAATGTAATGCAGAGGAAGTCAAGGCAGTTTGATGTAATGCCCAGTAAGTCAAGGTAGTTTAATATAATGCCCAAGCAGTCAAGGCAGTTTGATTATAATGCCCAGGAAGTTTGATGTGATACCAACAACATCGAGTACCGATTAGTCTATAAAAAATATGTATCTGGCAGCAGATGTCTTCTTTTTCTTTGCGTTCACCAGCTGTACACTCGTGCGGAAAGTTCTGGTTGCTCGTCCACTCCTGAACTGCAGTCCTGCTCCAGAACCTGAGTGTTGCGTGTGCATCAGTTTTACAGATCTTAATCTTTTGAAAACAGACTGTTGGTTCCTTGCCTCTCCGGCAGATGCACTCAGACTTCAAAGGAAGCTCCCCAATTAGTCGACTCTTACGACATGCTTTTGGGGAGGCAGTGGGTCTGTTCTTGTTTTCCCCACAATGGGGCCCCGGAACCCACACGGGGGGCCGCAGATGTATTTTGCCTGGGCGGCCTAGCAAGAAACATCGACATTTTTAACTTGTTACAACTGCAACACTGTAGACCCGTAGGGAACATTAACTAGGGTAGCCTGAAATTTACTGTCCCCTGCCGTGGAACTCAACTACAAACACCAAGTATCTAAAATTGTTTCCGCTGTATTCTGCAGAGAAGTTTTACATGCTTGAAAGCACACAACATAAAGAAACAGTTCGAAAGTTGAACTGATCATCGACTTCTTTGCACACGGTTTTATACCACCTGGTTGGATCTTTGATCCTCTAATCGTCTGCAACCTTGTAGATCCAGCGACAATCTTTATCACTTTCCGTAATGACAGCATTCATATTCTAATAAACCAAGCTGGGTAAAACTAACGTTGGTCTCCCCAGATCCCAACCATTTACACACTAGCTCCTTTCTGACTGGTAGACCTTGAGCCACGTAGCCTTATCACAAGATTACGGGGGTTTTCCGCAATGCCGTTGATATCGCGTGTTGCATATTTCAGCACGCCAGCGCTGTTAACACCCCGAAAACATGGACAAACTGGGTCTAAACAACCCTCCTAGAAAGGGCTGCAACTTATGTCACAGGCATTCTCTTTCTCAGTATAAAAATGTAAATGCAAGACAACCCAGAAAGCAAACAATAGAGTGGCACACCCGTAACCTGCAGGAAAGTAGACCAGCCCAACAAACTTATACATGAAACGTGACCTAATTTGTTTGGGAAGAGCAACGTTAGTTTTACCCCAAGATTTTATCTGTCAGCTCCCATTAGTATTAATTATGCCAGAGGCCAGAGGTCAAGGTGTGCGAGAGTGCACAATAATATTTATAATAAGGCCAACACAGGTAGAGTGTAAATGCCTCGTTGGAATGAAATTTGTGACTATCACAGATGTTGCGTCGAGATCCACGTGAAATCACAAACAGAAGAAGACATGATAATAAATTGAAAAACAAATGTTAGTTAAGGTGATAATTTCCATTGTTCTCTTTCGTGTCTCTGGCCTCAGTCGACTGTAATGCCTAAAAAATTAGGTTAGAAACTAGTGGGTCGTCAACTATGTGTATCTCACAATACATCGCAAAAATAAAAGGAAAAAAAATTAGCAACAGCTTATACTGAGTAATTTCCACTACTTCGAGAGTTTATAGCACTTTGACATTTCGTTTGGATTACGGTTGTTAGAGCAATGTCGTCTTTTAGTCAGAAGTTAGTAAGGGATCTACTTCAGGACATGTGTAGACATCGTTTTAATATTGCCTAAAAGAATTTAAAACCAAAAACGCAATTGAAAAAAAAAAATTACTTAAGCTGGATAATATCTCCAAAAATGGTTTACAAAAAAATTATTATTAGCCTTAAACGCTACAGATCTACTTGATAAGTTCATTTAAAACTAAATAGATTTTTCTTGTTTTATTTCGCTCGAAAATATTAATAAAACATGGTCGGCTGGCACAGCGATTGCAACAGTGCTCCATATATCTTATGTGCAGCTGTGTATCTCGGACATATGCGAAGGTATACATGTCGCTGGTACTGTGACATGTACAGTGCCATACAGAAATTTTTTTTTCTAACTGCTGTCATTCGGCTTAAGGATATAGTGAACAATGTACAAGTATAGAGATATAAATGAAATGCTCTTTCTATTGAATGTTGTGGATAATGTTGAGTGAAACCTGGGGTGCTGCAGCTGCACGGTACCTATGCACAACCGCCACTGCGTCTGAGGTGTGGTATTTCCCTTAGTAGATACAGTTGCTTTTCTTTGTCCTCACTAAAAAGGACGGGCCTTTTCCAGTCAAGATTCCTAATCTGACCTTACGCTGATTTTTTTTTTTTTTTTTCAAAATACGGGCACTCGTTGTCTTCCATTAAAGGAACTTCAGTTGCTGGCACTACAACTAGATAAGGAAACATCACGACGGCTAGCCAGAACAGATGCTCTCAAGAGGGAAACACTTGCCTTAAAGGTGACTCTTGTAGTTTGAGAATATCTACTGTATATTATATAGTCACTTATTTAGAATGTAAATCATTTGGCTAGACATCTATACAGTCCCATTTTGATTTAAAAATTAGATGTGCAATTCGATCTTAACTTGGAAAATTAGAATTAAAAATCCCGTCTAAACACAAATAATTACAAGAAAACTTCGCATTCTAGCTTGAAGAATTAGAAGTCAGCTTGAAGCAGAGTACTCGTCAGATGTCGTTAAGGTTATGTCCCGGCTAGTTAGCGTCCTGATTAGTTTCTCCAGGGTGTACTAGGATGTGTTGGGAAAATGATCAGGCAGATAGACAAGCTGGCTGTGCCCCACTTGGTGGTAAATTGATTATGGCTAGCTAGGTTTTTTAAGGCTCTTATAGAAACGAGTAAACAGTGTTAAGGCGCACACAAAAAATAAAAAAATAATAATAACATCTCAATATGAAAAGAATATTGCAACGAGGAGTGTCTAGAGGCACTGACCGACACTGACCGCTAAAGGAAGAAGCTAGACGGACATACATTTACACTTTTACTGGTGCAATCAGAATTGGAACTATGCGATTGCTGCTGAAAATGAGGGCGGAGCGTTATGGGAATGCCCGAGTACTATGACGTCGGTGCTTAACTCATAACTCATCTGCTCAAAATCATATGTATGTTCATACTTTCAATAATCGCCAGCTTGGCGTGGGTGGAATTTTTCGTTCTTACGGTTGCTCTAAAAAGTGAAGTTTTCATCAATTAGTTAGTTAATTATTTTATTAATTAGTTAGTTTATTAGGTACTTAGCTAATGTATCAGGTAGTTAAGTAGTTTGTCAGATAGTTATTTGTCATTTAGTTAGTTAATTAGTTTATAGTAGAGGAACGGCTCTCCGAACGTATAAGACAGATGGGCTGTCATGCGAGAGACACAGGTTCAAATCCTTGATAAGATTATGGCTTGTTTCCTCACGGAGGCAGAGATAAAGTGCTAGTCCGCACAGTGAGTGGCGACTACACAAGCCATACGGCCCTGAAATCTTGCGTTCCTTTTTCTTCCGGCAGTGCTGGGAGATTTTTAATTTGTTTACTAATTAGTTAGTTTTTTATTTGTTAGATAGTTTATTTCTCAGTTAATTACTTTAGTAGTTTATAAATAGGTTCGTTCATTAGACAGTTAGCTAGTTAGTTTGTTAATCAGTCAATCAATGAGTCAGTCAGTTATGCAGTAAGTGAGTTGGTTGGTTTTTTGGATAGTCGACAAATCATCATTGCTGCTGTCAAACCATTCAGTTGATAATTTGCGCAAGATCCCCAAATCGGTACATATCTAAGCGTTTGGCAATTGCCAAAAGTGAACCATATGTTTACATTATTTCTCAACATAATCACTAATTACTTGAACACATTTTTAGCATGATTAATAATTACAGAGTCATAGAAGTATCTGTAACCATTCATTACCGCCTGCCTGCAGTTCATCGTCAGTTTCAAACGGCTAAGATGCCAGCCATATCTTTAGGTGCATGAAAATGTGATAATCTCTTGGCGCCAGATCGGGTCTCTAGGACTGATGGTCAACAATGTCCCAGTGAAATATTTACAACAATTGAGCAGTTCAATCTGCGACGTGAGGTGGAGCATTATCACGTAAAAGCACAATTCTAGAGAGCAGTAACCCACGTCTTTTGTTTTTGGATAACACACAGTTGTTTGTATCCAAGGTTTCTTGTCATAATGCCGTAAAGCAGTACACGTGAAACTTCCGGAAACTCCACAGGCAACGCAGAAATTGTAAAACAACGATTGTCCCCTATTTGTTTTAGTTCACTTTTTCGATAAATCGTCTGTCACCAGACTCGGCTGATCGCTTCGATTTCCAACATGGATATTTGTTCGCCCTTCTTTAAACATTCGACACCAATTTCTAACATTCCATCAGTCAAAACATCTGGCCCTTAAACCTCAGTGAGTTGCCTGTGAATTTCCACGACACTGCGACACAGCATCAAACAAGATTTCGACATTTAAAAAATTAGCACCCAGCTAGTTAATGAACCACATAAACAGACTGCTTATGCACATTTACCTTTTCCATCTTTGTTTGTTGCTGCGGTCAAAACGGGACTTACTTTAAAAACGCTCCGTTAATTGTTGATTCTTCCACAGCAGCTCAGTTAGAGAACACCTGTGTCTTCTTACACTTGTATCTATGGTTTAAAAAAAAAAAAAAAAAAAAAAAAAAAAAGAAGGATTTCTTGACCTTGGCGCACACATAATTATAGTTTAAGATGCGAATCAGAATCATTCTTGCTTATCAACATAGACCATGATGATAATAAGTTCCCTAGTTCATTACTATTGCCTAATACTTCCTTATTTTAATGCTGATCATTTCATTTTCATATCCAGTATTTGACGTCCAACGAGAAAGCGCTGGTGACGTTCCTAAGCCAAAAGAACCTGTCTAAAGCCAGTTTAAGCTTCAAGAAGACGGACTCGGTTTTTGATATGGAGATGCAGGCGTGGGCCAGAGATAACGCTGCAGACGAAAGGCTCAGCCTTTCAAAAACATCAGCATCATCTATAGGTCACATGTCCAGTACAGCTCCTACTTCCATCGCTGGGAAAAGGCGCATAACAATAAGCGAAGCAGAGGAACGGAGAAGACGAAAGAGGTACTCTGGGGCTTCTGGCGTGGATGATTACGATAGCAGTAGCAGATCTAGCAGCAGACGGAGGGCTCGAAAGTATACGGTGGATGAGGATGGTGAGCTTAGTGGTTACGGATCTAGAGGGAGGTCAGGCAGAGCGTCTAGACAAGGGCAAGGAACATGGCAGGGAACAGGGCAAGGAACAGGACAAGGAACAGGGCAAGTTAGAAAGTCAAAGTCAAGAAAAGGAAAGGCGACAGGTATTGAGTCGGAGGATGATCGTTTCGATACGTTCGCGGATACCTATGGCGCAGAAGCTAAACTCAGATATGGATTTGAGGTGACTCCAGTTCGATGCACGTGGTACCTAGCAGAGCCCAATATTCTGGTCTGTGTGCACCCAGTTTTGGGAGAGATCCGAGCTACTATTCCTACCAGAACGCCGTTATCAAGTAAGTTAAGACATTTTCCTCATTTGCATATTCATCACTGTTACTGCTATTACAATGACCTTTATACACTCATCCTCGCAAACTTCATTATCCTTACTTGCATTATCATCAGTATCAGCGTCATCGTTACTACCACAATCATCTTTCAAATCATTATAATTTTTACTATCGTAATCAATGTCATCGTCATTGTTACTACCACAATCATCTTTCAAATCATTATAATTTTTACTATCGTAATCAATGTCATCGTCATTGTTACTACCACAATCATCTTTCAAATCATTATAATTTTTACCATCGTAATCAATGTCATCGTCATTGTTAATACCACAATCATCTTTCTAATCATTATAATTTTTACTATCGTAATCAATGTCATCGTCATTGTTACTACCACAATCATCTTTCAAATCATTATAATTTTTACCATCGTAATCAATGTCATCGTCATTGTTACTACCACAATCATCTTTAAAATCATTACAATTTTTACTATCGTAATCAATGTCATCGTCATTGTTACTACCACAATCATCTTTCAAATCATTACAATTTTTACTATTGTAATCAATGTTATCGTCATCGTTACTACCACAATCATCTTTCAAATCATTACAATTGTTACTATCGTAATCAATGTCATCGTCATTGTTACTACCACAATCATCTTTCAAATCATTACAATTTTTACTATCGTAATCAATGTCATCGTCATTGTTACTACCACAATCATCTTTCAAATCATTACAATTTTTACTATTGTAATCAATGTTATCGTCATCGTTACTACCACAATCATCTTTCAAATCATTACAATTGTTACTATCGTAATCAATGTCATCGTCATTGTTACTACCACAATCATCTTTCAAATCATTACAATTTTTACCATCGTAATTAATGTTATCGTCATTGTTACTACCACAATCATCTTTAAAATCATTACAATTTTTACCATCGTAATCAATGTCATCGTCATTGTTACTACCACAATCATCTTTCAAATCATTATAATTTTTACCATCGTAATCAATGTTATCGTCATTAATATGTGGGCACTTAGCAACTCTGAGCCTCTGAAAAGAAACGGATTAAACACAAATGTTGACAACAATGGTCCTGAAATCCCATGCTATCATTGTGGCAGACCTTTCTTGACACGGGCGGGTCTTGCTAGTCATACTCGCCATCGCCATGGGCTGTGAGTCTCATGCCTCCTCATAGCGCAATATAACACTATCGTCTGGAAAGACGGAAAGGTGCAAATGAATGATTAGCAACACTGTATAAACCATCTCAGTCTGGAGACAACAGTGCAGTGGGGGAGAGACCAGGGGGGGGGGGGGTCTAGCCGGAGCCCAGTAGTCAGTGGAAAGACTAGATTACTTATAGGTACCATCAGAAATAGAACACTGCTTTTGCTGCTGAAGATGGAGACTGTATTTATTGAAACGTCACAAATATACTGTGATGTTTCCTTCTAACTCAACGCCATCCTATAGAATTTTAAATAGGTAGTGATATAACACAGCACATGGGCAGTAGGTGAGTCTTTGTCTTGGGTGGTAATATTTTCTCTGTGAAGTTGATGTATTTCATTATTAACTGACTCTGAACCAGCCTGCAGAGAAAGTAACGAACCCCTCCGTGGCTGAATCAAATTAATGGCTCTACCCCTACGCGGCTGAATAACATCAATGTCTCTAGTACCCCTTCGTGGCTGAATCACATCATTGGCTCTACCCCTCCGCGGCTGAATAACATCAATGTCTACTACCCCTTCGTAGATGAATCACAGCCATGTCTCTACCTTCCGCGGCTGAATCACATCAACGTCTCTACCCCTCCGAGGATGAATCACAGCCATGTATCTACCCTCCGCGGCTGAATCACATCAATGTCTCTACCCTTTTTTGGCTGAATCACATCATTGGCTCTACCCCTCCGCGGCTGAATCACAGTCCATGTCTCTACCCCTCCGCGGCTGAATCACACCAGTATCGCTTCGTACCAGATGGGATATTGACCAGCAATGGAAAACATGCTTGTGAACTTAGCATCAAATATCATATGAGGCCCTAAACTGGTAGACAGCATTTGGAAGTCGCATTTAACCTCCATCGCTTGGATCTATACGGCTAAGTCGGAGTAAAACCTGACAAATACAACACCACTGTGTGCGCACATGCACGGACAGCATCAATGCTATACGGACGAGGTTTTCGCGTAATGACTGATCTCTGACGCTAAGATAATTGCATGACCTCAGAGTGAAGCCTGGTAAAGCAGGTCAGTGCTTTCTTCGAGGTCAGAATATTAGACACTGCAACCAACAGAAGTACCCTGGTGGTGGCTGCCTCATTGGAGGACTGAGATCCTATGTGAATGCCCAATGATCATGTGACGTCGACTGCAATAACAACATCCATTTCAGGCGGATGGCTACTGCTGATCTGGATTTCCCGGTAGGACAAAATGAAAATGAGTACCAGAAATTGTTCTGGGATGTAAAAATAATGTGGGATACTGGTTAGACTTTAAAAATATGCTTTAAAAACATACTCACTGAGCTGTGGAATTGGCTCAATCGTTTTCAGAAGAAGAAACAATAGAAAGAAATATATATCTATCTTGTTCACTTCACTCAGAAGAGGTACAATGAGGTTGCTGCTGCATCAGAGAACTCAGCACCCGTTGGAATGTTTACAGTGCAATTACGTCGATCGTAAAAACAAAACATAACATAGTCCTAGATTCACTGATTGTCACCCTAGTCCTAGATTCACTGACTGCCACCATAGTCCTAGATTCACTGACTGCCACCCTAGTCCTAGATTCACTGATTGCCACCCTAGTCCTAGATTCACTTATTGACACCCTAGTCCTAGATTCACTGATTGTCACCCTAGTCCTAGATTCACTGATTGCCACCCTAGTCCTAGATTCACTGATTGACAGCCTAGTGCTAGATTCACTGATTAACACCCTAGTCCTAGATTCACTGATTGCCACCCTAGTCCTAGATTCACTGATTGCCAACCTAGTCCTAGAATCACTGATTGACACCCTAGTCCTAGATTCACTGATTGCCACCCTAGTCCTAGATTCACTAATTGCCACCCTAGTCCTAGATTCACTGATTGCCACCCTAGTCCTAGATTCACTGACTGTCACCCTAGTCCTAGATTCACTGACTGTCACCCTAGTCCTAGATTCACTGATTGCCACACTAGTCCTAGATTCAGTTATTGACACCCTAGTCCTAGATTCACCGATTGTTACCCTAGTCCTAGATTCACTGATTGCCCCCCTAGTCCTAGATTCACTGATTGACACCCTAGTGCTAGATTCACTGATTAACACCCTAGTCCTAGATTCACCGAGACATGGTGATACAAACGGTGAGGGACAACGAAAACGAGGTTCGGGTCCAGAAAGCAGCCCAGCAGTCGCAGCAGGGCCATTGGGTCAGCCTGGAGAGCGCATTGCCAAGAATACTCACATGGGGTGAGATCTGGCGAATGACCCCGCTGCGACTGAGCTTTATCGTTCGTTCGGCGTACGATGTATTACCGTCCGGTGTTAACATGGTTAAATGGTCTGCGACCAACGATCCGACTTGCCCGTTGTGCAAATCAAAGCAAACTCTTGAGCACGTCCTGTCCGCGTGCAGGAAAGCCCTAGGTCAAGGCCGATATACCTGGCGCCACAACAAGGTGCTAAAGGAGTTAGCAGCCGTTGTCGACCAGGCTAGAATGAGGGCTAACGCCAGAGCCAGTTCTAGTATCGTCCCCATTCGTTTCCTCAAGGCTGGGCAGGTTCCAACTGGTAAGGTCAACAAAAACGCATTCGCTCCATCTGTGCTAGACTCTGCGAGGGACTGGTTACTGGCGGTTGATCTGCCAGGCCATGAACGGTACCCCGAGTTGATCCGTAAAACCGGCCTGCGACCGGACATCGTTCTCCATTCTGCGCAAAAACGGCAACTCATCCTGATTGAGTTGACTGTCCCGTTTGAGTCGCGTATGGAGGAGAATCATTTGTACAAGCTCGAGGAGTACAGTGATTTAGCAGCCGGTTTGAGGAGAAACGAGGCTTACACAGTACGGGTATTTGCCGTCGAAGTGGGAGCGAGAGGCCTCGTTTCCACTTCGCTCTACAATGTGGTGAAAGAATTAGGATTGCGCGGTAATGAACGGAAACGAACACTCAAAAAACTGGGAGAGGTGGCCGAAAGGGCCTCTAGCTGGCTTTGGACGCAGCGCAACAACGTAGGGGACGGGCCTCGGTGAGCTGGTCCGGGTATCTAGTGGAAAAGAGTTTCTCATCCCTTTGAAAGTCCATCGTGTCCGATTTGTCTGCCAGGGTTCCTCTGCCAACTGCTAATAAAAGTCCAACATGTGTCCGGTAAACCAAAATAAGCTTGTCGCTCGGTCGTCCAGGCACGCTGACTGTTCTAATTAAGCTGCCGTGGCGGCTTCTGATCTCACAGTACCTCCTTCGAAACCACCAAGTCGTCTTGTCTCTGGCCGAAATAATAACACCATCCGGTAATTCTGTGCAGCGGGGAACCAGCCCTGAGCTTCATGAACTCAGGTGGGCCCACCTCCGAATACGTTTAGGAATCGTGGGCCGAAACGTGTGTCGACAGAGGATAATTTCTACTGATGACTGGTAGATCCCCGCTGTACTTGCTCCCTGTGAGTTTATTCCTATCTTGCCACTCTAGTCCTAGATTAACTAATTGTCACTCTAGTCCTAGATTCACTAATTGCCATTGAAGGAGATTATGGGTTACACACAAACCGACCGTCGAGGCCTAGGGCACGGGAAGGTCAATTGGTGGTCGAAGGCCTCAGCCAAAGAGCGCCGAGACATGGTGATACAAACGGTGAGGGACAACGAAAACGAGGTTTGGGTCCAGAAAGCAGCCCAGCAGTCGCAGCAGGGCCATTGGGTCAGCCTGGAGAGCGCATTGCCAAGAATACTCACATGGGGTGAGATCTGGCGATTGACCCCGCTGCGACTGAGCTTTATCGTTCGTTCGGCGTACGATGTATTACCGTCCGGTGTTAACATGGTTAAATGGTCTGCGACCAACGATCCGACTTGCCCGTTGTGCAAATCAAAGCAAACTCTTGAGCACGTCCTGTCCGCGTGCAGGAAAGCCCTAGGTCAAGGCCGATATACCTGGCGCCACAACAAGGTGCTAAAGGAGTTAGCAGCCGTTGTCGACCAGGCTAGAATGAGGGCTAACGCCAGAGCCAGTTCTAGTAACGTCCCCATTCGTTTCCTCAAGGCTGGGCAGGTTCCAACTGGTAAGGTCAACAAAAACGCATTCGCTCCATCTGTGCTAGACTCTGCGAGGGACTGGTTACTGGCGGTTGATCTGCCAGGCCATGAACGGTACCCCGAGTTGATCCGTAAAACCGGCCTGCGACCGGACATCGTTCTCCATTCTGCGCAAAAACGGCAACTCATCCTGATTGAGTTGACTGTCCCGTTTGAGTCGCGTATGGAGGAGAATCATTTGTACAAGCTCGAGAATTACAGTGATTTAGCAGCCGGTTTGAGGAGAAACGAGGATTTACACAGTACGGTATTTTGCCGTCGAAGTGGGAGCGAGAGGCCTCGTTTTCCACTTCGCTCTACAATGTGGTGAAAGAATTAGGATTGCGCGGTAATGAACGGAAACGAACACACTCAAAAAACTGGGAGAGGTGGCCGAAAGGGCCTCTAGCTGGCTTTGGACGCAGCGCAACAACGTAGGGACGGGCCTCGGTGAGCTGGTCCGGGTATCTAGTGGAAAAGAGTTTCTCATCCCTTTGAAAGTTCCATCGAGTCCGATTTTCTGCCAGTGTTCCTCTGCCAACTGCTAATAAAAGTCCAACATGTGTCCGGTAAACCAATTGTCAAGCTTGTCGCTCGCTCCCCGGTCGTCCAGGCACGCTGACTGTTCTAATTAAGCTGCCGTGGCGGCTTCTGATCTCACAGTACCTCCTTCGAAACCCACAAGTCGTCTTGTCTCTGGCCGAAATAATAACACCATCCGGTAATTCTGTGCAGCGGGGAACCAGCCCTGAGCTTCATGAACTCAGGTGGGCCAATCTCCGAATACGTTTAGGAATCGTGGGCCGAAACGTGTGTCGACAGAGGATAATTTCTACTGATGACTGGTAGATCCCCGCTGTACTTGCTCCCTGTGAGTTTATTCCTACTTGCCACTCTAGTCCTAGATTCACTAATTGTCACTCTAGTCCTAGATTCACTAATTGCCATCCTAGTCCTAGATTCACTAATTGCCACCCTAGATCTATATTCACTAATTGCCATCCTAGACAGTCCCAGATTCACTAATTGCCACTCTAGTCCTAGATTTACTAATTGCCACGCTAGTCCTAGATTCACTAATTGCCACCCTAGTCCTAGATTCACTAATTGCCACGCTAGTCCTAGATTCACTAATTGCCCCCCTAGTCCTAGATTCACTAATTGCCACCCTAGTCCTAGATTCACTGATTGCCACCCTAGTTCTAGATTCACTAATTGCCATCCTAGTCCTAGATTCACTGATTGCCACCCTAGTTCTAGATTCAATAATTGCCACCCTAGTCCTAGATTCACTAATTGCCACTTAAGTCCTAGATTCACTAATAGCCAACCTATTCTTAGATTTACTGATTGCCACCCTAGTCCTAGATTCACTAATTGCCACCCTAGTCCTAGATTCACTGATTGCCACCCTAGTCCTAGATTCACTAATTGCCACCCTAGTCCTAGATTCACTAATTGCCACCCTAGTCCTAGACTCACTAATTGCCACCCTAGTCCTAGATTCACTAATTGCCACCCTAGTCCTAGATTCACTGATTGCCACCCTAGTCCTAGACTCACTGATTGCCACCTTAGTCCTAGATTCACTGATTGCCACCATAGTCCATAGTTTCACTGACTGCCACCTTAGTCCTAGATTTACTGATTGCCACCCCAGTTAGCCAGACTTATTACCATGATAGACCCAGTTATTCTTTTAAGAGCCCTCATTATCTAGCAGGTAGTTTGCAGAACGTCGCTGACATCACGGTCTGCCTGAAGGAAACTCTGTCTCCCGCCTCGTGAAATTTCCTTCTCAAGGTGGCACTTATAACCTGTGCCCATCTTTGTACTGGTACACCCCTGCCACTCTTTTCTGATATCATGCCTTCTGCTATTAGTTTTTTTTTTCCAGTCCACCATGGCGCTTGATATAATAAAACATTTTCAGTTTCGAGACAAGGTAATGTTTACCAGCCAATATTAATTGAGGTTCATATCTTTTAGAATGTAATGTATTTCTTCTCTTCTTTGTCCGTGGTGTTATGATAATCTTTCTGTACTGGAAGCAAAGCAGAGGGGGTAACTTGTAATGGGGGAAAGAGAAGTAACTATAAAGGATAATATGGAAATCTAGTCCTTGAAATCTCCTCGACTACGAACCTACAAGAGTTCTAACAATGTCACGAAGTGTGTAGGAGCCAAAACCCAACCCTTTGTTGCCTCAGTAACAAAACAGAAAAAAAAAAAAAATAAAGAGAACAAGTTCGTTTAGGCGGGGGTAAGATAAAAAATATCTCACCCTGACATGAAATCTTCTGTGTGTGGTCTAATATAGCAGTAACAGTAAAACCTAGGCACACTGACTAAAATAACAAGAATGTAAGTCAACAAATACAGAAACTTTATTTACTTGATGACATAAAACAATAATACTTAATGCACACTCCGAACATTAAGTATACTAAAGAGGTCTCCACAGGGTCCGTCCGGAAGTCAAAATGATCGCTGAAAGACTAAACATAGTCCTCTTTACCCAGTGACCAGACTTTCCCCCATTATACTGTCTAAACTAAAAGCTGTTCCTGTGGCCTCTTGGTCATTTTTAAAACCAGATTAAATCACAATCGATGAGCTGCTGAACAGTAGTTTTCCAGCCTATTACATTTCTATAGCATTTCAGATCTCAAGATCCTTTTTTAATTTCATAAGGTCTGTAAGATAGTTCATGACTCACATACGTATGTTGACACATGGAAGAGGCGTGCTCTTATAGCATTAACTTATAATGTTAGGTCATTTCATTACAATGACCATCCTCCTTTTTACTTGTGTTAAATTTTCTCCATTACTTTTTATTGTGGAGCCTAGACATTCACAGTTTGTGACGTTTGCATTGTGGTCACCATTTATTGCTATAGTTGGGTAACAGCTACAAAAGCCTGCTAGATATTAATTGTCATCTACTGTGACCAGTCATGCGTGTCATTGGAAGCGACTGCCCAGAACTGACACTATATTGGCTTCCTCATCCCGTAAAATACCTGCAATATCTAAACAATCATAAGACAGTCTACAGAACAGGTTCCCAAATATATCTGGCTCTCCCCTTTTAACTAAAAGATATTTCACAGCGAAATCAAGAAAGAAGTGAATGAAAATAATTAATGAAATAGACTGAAGTCCTGAATTTGTACCTTTTTCGTTTTTTATTTTTGTTTAACTAAGTCAGAAAAACATTTGTATTTGACTATTAAATGGTTTTCAACAACTTTTCATTTTTGTTTTCATGCTGGTGAGTGTGAAAATGAAACCTTTAAGTTCACTTGTAATTTTTTTTTTTCCTGCAGACACTCCAGAATGGTGGGAGCAAAACCAATACAGATTTGAAGTAATGTACGACCACGAG
>CAJHNH020000433.1:718848-723848 GCA_905116865.2 Candidula unifasciata | reverse complement strand
TGATATAAAAACTTAATGTGTTGCCATTTTACTACGTGTGATATCAAAAACTACTGTGTTGCCATTTTACTACGTGTGATATCAAAAACTACTGTGTTGCCATTTTACTACGTGTGATATCAAAAACTACTGTGTTGCCATTTTACTACGTGTGATATCTAAAACTACTGTGTTGCCATTTTACTACGTGTGATATCAAAAACTAGTGTGTTGCCATTTTACTACGTGTGATATCAAAAACTACTGTGTTGCCATTTTACTACGTGTGATATCAAAAACTACTGTGTTGCCATTTTACTACGTGTGATATCAAAAACTACTGTGTTGCCATTTTACTACGTGTGATATCAAAAACAAGTGTGTTGCCATTTTACTACTTGTGATATCAAACACTAATGTGTTGGCATTTTACTGCGTGTGATATCAAAAACTAGTGTGTTGCCATTTTACTACCTGTGATATCAAAAACTAGTGTGCTGCCATTTTCCTACTTGTAATATCAAACACTGATGTGTTGCCATTTTACTACATGTGATATCAAAAACTACTGTGTTGCCATTTTACTGCTTGTGATATCAAACACTAATGTGTTGTCATTTTACTACGTGTGATATCTAAAACTAGTGTGTTGCCATTTTACTACGTGTGATATCAAAAACTAATGTGTTGCCATTTTACTACGTGTGATATCAAAAACTACTGTGTTGCCATTTTACTACGTGTGATATCAAAAACTACTGTGTTGCCATTTTACTACGTGTGATATCAAAAACTACTGTGTAGCCATTTTACTACGTGTGATATCAAAAACTAATGTGTTGCCATTTTACTACGTGTGATATCTAAAACTACTCTGTTGCCATTTTACTACGTGTGATATCAAACACTAGTGTGTTGCCATTCTACTACTTGTGATATCAAAGCCTAATGTGTTGCCATTTTACTACGTGTGATATCAAAACCTAGTCTGTTCACGCTCCCAGTTTGTTCTGTTTGATGCAAATAACAAATGTGTGGGAGTCGCCATGTTACTCTGTGTGGTAAAACTACATGTTTGTGGGAGTCGCCATGTTACTCTGTGTGGTAAAACTACACTAGTGGTGTTCGCCATGTTACTACTGTGTGGTAAAACTACACGTTTGGGGGAGTCGCCATGTTACTCTGTGTGATAAAACTACATGTTTGTGGGAGTCGCCATGTTACTCTGTGTGGTAAAACTACACGTTTGTGGGAGTCGCCATGTTACTCTGTGTGGTAAAACTACACGTTTGTGGGAGTCGCCATGTTACTCTGTGTGGTAAAACTACAGGTTACTGTGTGCCCTGAGCAAAAAGCAAGTGTGGGAATGTTTCCATTGTACCGTGCGTGATATTATATAGTGTGACAAGAGGCACTGAAGAATCCTGTGAGGTCTGGAAAGATCAGCCGTGCTAGAGGCAGAGGCGGTACAATATAGACAGTGTTAGCTAGTGTAAGGCAGCAGAAATGACAGAGTAGTATCGATGGAATTAGTTCAGAACACCAAAGACCGAGACCTGGACGCCTTTGCTAATCAACAAATCATTTGAAGATGAAGACGATAACTAATTAAGTCATGTCCGAAAACACCCTTATTCCGGTGGTTAACGTAACGACACTACTTAAGTAGCATCCAAGCTATCATCTTTAAACGAGTTAAGATATGACGACATTATCATTCTTTCTTTTATCCACATTTTTTTCTGGGTGGGGGGGGGGGGGGCGGCAGTGGGTTGGGGGGGGGGGGTGAGCCGTTTAACATATGATCAGTTTTGGAGCTAGGGCATGCTCGTTAGCCCGGTCGGTTGCCCGGTCGGTTGCCCGGTCGGTTGCCCGGTCGGTTGCCCGGTCGGTTGCCCGGTCGCCTTGTCGGTTGTCCGGTCGGTTGCCTGGTCGGTTGCCCGGTCGGTTGCCCGGTCGGTTGCCTGGTCGGTTGCCCGGTCGGTTGCCTGGTCGGTTGCCCGGTGGGTTGCCCAGGTCGGTTGCCCGGTCGGTTGCCCGGTCGGTTGCCCGGTCGGTTGTCCGGTCGGTTGCCCTGTACACTGTGATGTTGTGGAGTCTTACGGTATTAGTGAATTCTTTATCCCATCTTCTACTTGATCGTTCCCCCAACTCTTGATGTTTTTGACTTGCATGTTGTAGGCTCTCATTGTTGTCATCACTGGATTAATTAGTTACTTAGTCTTTCCGCTTGAGCCTAAGACAGCGCATAGGGCATAGGTCATAGCTCTCCATGTTTGGTGGCGGTTCGTTGTCACGTGTTTGAGGTCATGGATATTCATTAGGCCTATAGTTGAGCCTCTCCTGAGATGGTTCTTTCGCAGAGTCTCTCTTAGTCTTCCAAGTTTTCTTTTCCCTTCTAGTGTCCATATGAGGTGTGATGGTGGTATTCTGGACTTATCCATTCTGAGTGCATGGCTATTGTAATTCCAGTGGCGCTTTCTTATACAATTTGATACATTGTCTTGCTTGGTCTCTTGTCTTATTTGCGTATTAGATCTGAGATATGTCAAGTGGAGATTCGGTATTCTTCTAAGACATTTGTTCTCAACATTTTCTAATTTTTTTATCAAGAGCTAAAGTTGCTTTCTAACTCTGGTATCTACAAGTTAGCACTGGAATCACACAGGAGTTGAAGATCTTAGGTTTTTGCTGAGTGTTTTTGACTTCCAGATGTTTGACAGTTTGGAAAAGGCACTAGATGCTAGTGCGATTCTAGATGATATTTCTGGCGCTGAATCCCCTGTAGATGTCTTCTTACTCCCTAGGTGTGTAAAGTAAATGTCTTCTTACTCCCTATGTATGTAAAGTAGATATCTTCTTAATCCCTAGGTATGTAAAGTATATGTCTTCTTACTCCCTAGGTATGTAAAGTAGATATCTTCTTACTCCTTAGGTATGTAAAGTAGATGTCTTTTTACTCCCTAGGTTTGTAAAGTATATGTCTTCTTACTCCCTAGGTATGTAAAGTAGATATCTTCTTACTCCCTAGGTTTGTAAAGTATATGTCTTCTTACTCCCTAGGTATGTAAAGTAGATATCTTCTTACTCCCTAGGTATGTAAAGTAGATATCTTCTTACTCCCTAGGTATGTAAAGTAGATGTCTTCTTACTCCCTAGGTATGTAAAGTAGATATCTTCTTACTCCCTAGGTATGTAAAGTAGATATCTTCTTACTCCCTAGGTATGTAAAGTAGATGTCTTCTTACTCCCTAGGTATGTAAAGTAGATATCTTCTTACTCCCTAGGTATGTAAAGTAGATATCTTCTTACTCCCTAGGTATGTAAAGTAGATGTCTTCTTACTCCCTAGGTTTGTAAAGTAGATGTCTGCTTACTCCCTAGGTATGTAAAGTAGATATCTTCTTACTCCCTAGGTTTGTAAAGTAGATGTCTTCTTACTCCGTAGGTATGTAAAGTAGATATCTTCTTACTCCCTAGGTTTGTAAAGTAGATGTCTTATTACTCCCTAGGTATGTAAAGCTGTCGACGTTTTCAAGAATGTGTTTGTTTAGTTTGATGCTGTCTGGACTATTGGTAAGATCAATATTTTTTTAATCATTAGATTCATTCTCATTAAATCGCCAACAGATTTCAGGTTTTTTTTC
Source organism: Candidula unifasciata (assembly GCA_905116865.2). Taxonomy (NCBI): domain Eukaryota; kingdom Metazoa; phylum Mollusca; class Gastropoda; order Stylommatophora; family Geomitridae; genus Candidula; species Candidula unifasciata. The sequence continues at coordinate 720,223 of CAJHNH020000433.1, read as the reverse complement.
ACCGTCTTTCTCAAACATCTCCTTTCACATGTGACCACATTGTCTTTGGTGTTCTTGTCAATGCCCAAGTTTAACTCTGACATCACAAGGTTGGTATGAAGATTGCTAGGCATTATAACAGCGAGCATATCTATGTACCCTGCCCTTTTTTTGAATATGAAAGAGATAACATATAAAATGTTTTAAACATCCTGAGAGAACGACGACAGACCATCTTGGGACTTGAACTTTCAATCAAAGTTGTCTCGGGAGTTATAGAAATTATGAATAGAGGCCATGTTCGAATAAAGAGAATTAAGTGGACACATTTTACCAAGATATACCCAATACTTGTACTCAGTCTTGTTCCTTTTAGGCAGTCAACGTTTGCGAATATCCTGCATCAGTAACAAGTAGAAAGATATGTCTTTACTAATCCTTATGGTTATGAATTCAAGAATTACTTCTGCTGGGCAAGATTCTCTCTCTCTCTCTCTCTCTCTCTCTCTCTCTCTCTCTCTCTCTCTCTCTCTCTCTCTCTCTCTCTCTCTCTCTCTCTCTCTCTCTCTCTCTCTCTCTCTCTCTCTCTCGTAGTGTTTATAAAGTGCGAATGTGAGACGGGCCTGCGTACCTATTTTATATCCACTGGAGAAGTCACTAACAGAGACTTCACAACATCAAACCATACCAAGCAACCGAGGGTTTCCTGGTTCGGTCTCCTATCTTCTGTTAAACCGACTTTTAGAGGCACAAGGCAAATATAAAAAAAAAAAAAAGAAGAAGAAGAAAACCATGGAGCAAAAAGAGAAGAAACGAATGAACACTAAGTTGTGAGGATGGAAATATCCTGCTCTAAAAGACCATAATTCCCATAGTCAGAGAGGGCTGAAAGAATCTGCACCTTTGTAGTACATGATAAACATGAACAAGGCCCTAATTTTCAACCGTCAAACAACAAGCTTAGCCCCACTCCACCATCACCTTGTCGGCCAACCCCAATTTTTCGGGGACAAAATTTTTAAAAAAAAAAGGGGGCAAACCCCTTTTAACCCCAATACCCCAATCCTTTTACTGCGGGTTTTTTAAGTAAATTTCCAAAAAACTGCCAACCCCGAAACACACTTAGTTTTTTTTTACCCTTTTTAAAATTCCCTTTTTTAAAAAAAGCCCCTTTTCATAAATTTCGGTTTTTTTTTTTTTTTTCCCCCCCCTTTTTCCCTTTTTCCCTTTTTCCCTTTTTCCCCTTCCTTTTTCCCCCCCTTTTTTTCCCCTTTTTTTCCTTTTTCCCCTTTTTCCCCTTCCTTTTTTTTTTCCCTTTTCCCTTTTTTTCCCCTTTTTTCCCCCTTCCCCTTCCCTTTTTCCCCCTTTTCCCTCCTTCCCCCTTCCTTTTTTTTTC
>CAJHNH020000433.1:619536-714536 GCA_905116865.2 Candidula unifasciata | reverse complement strand
ATTAGGCCAGGAAAGCAGTGGATCACAGTGCCAGCGGAACAGTCAGACTTGTGTAGAGTCATAACCATATTGAGCCGGGAGTGTAGGGAGTGGCCAGCAGGTGTCACGGAGGTAGAAATTAAGAAATATATTCAAGAAAATGCTGATTCCTGTGATGGGATTATTTATACAGACAGTTTTAGCAGGCGCATGAAGCCAAAAAAAAATTCTAAGCAAATGCTAATGGTTAGCATTTGGTGCAGGAGGGCCTAGCATATGATAGTCAACATCCAGCTTAAGAATGGAGGTGAAGGCGGTCACTTCAGCTTCCCGCTAGCTAGAATACTCGACACTTTTGTTGTTGTTGTTGTTGTTGAGGAATATAAACATACATTGAATGTAATGATGATATTCCATTTGTTTGATTACGAATGGAACTAGTAGTTCGTGCACGTGGTCTGTTTAGGCTCTGCCTGTGTAGTTATATGTTGAAGTTGTTGTGTAATTCACTGTTCGCATATTTATCGTCTGGGCCATGAGTAATATTTCATATAGAACAAGAAACTACAAGATATGACTGATACAAGAACAAGAGAAAAGATGGCAAGAGGACAGAAGTAATCATCATCATCTTCATTAATTCATTCAGTCATTTTGTCTTTTTCATTTTCATTATCCTCAGTCTCCTCCTGTTATTCTGCTCTTTTCACTAACCCAAATGAATCATAAGGCGAGCAGCCGCTCAGCGGAGAGACCGAACAGAGTGGGATCAAACCTGATCCAATAAAGACGACGTCTTCTTTAAAGTCCTATTTCTTGCTCTTAGTCTAGTACTCCAGTGTTTTCTGTAACAGACCTTCGTTTCTCTCTTTCGTTCTTTTTTTTTCTTTCTTTCGCCCCCCCCCCCCCCCCCCCCCCACAGGGTATCTATTTCCTCCCATGTCAGAGATTGTATTAATGTGATATTTTATATATGGCATCCTGTGACAGCTTCTCATCCCGCAGTCAGTGTCTCATCCTGCAGTCAGTGTCTCATCCCGTAGTGTGTCTCATCCCGCAGTCAGTGTCTCATCCCGTAGTGTGTCTCATCCCGCAGTCAGTGTCTCATCCCTTAGTCAGTGTCTCATGCCACAGTCAGTGTCTCATCCTGCAGTCAGTGTCTCATCCCGCAGTCAGTGCCTTATCCTGTGACGGCTTCTCAACCCGTAGTCAGTGTCTCATCCCGCAGTCAGTGTCTCATCCTGTAGTCAGTGTCTCATCACGCAGTCAGTGTCTCATCCCGCAGTCAGCTTCTCAACCCGTAGTGTAGCCAGTGTCTCATCCCGTAGTGTGTCTCATCCCGCAGTCAGTGTCTCATCCCGTAGTCAGTGTCTCATCCCGTAGTCAGTGTCTCATGCCACAGTCAGTGTCTCATCCCGCAGTCAGTGTCTCATCCTGCAGTCAGTGTCTCATCCTGTAGTCAGTGTCTCATCCTGTAGTCAGTGCCTCAACCCGTAGTCAGTGTCTTATCCCGCAGTCAGTGTCTCATCCCGTAGTCAGTGTCTCATGCCACAGTCAGTGTCTCATCCCGCAGTCAGTGTCTCATCCCGCAGTCAGTGTCTTATCCCGAAGTCAGTCTCAGCAGTCAGTGTCTCATCCTGTGTCAGTGTCTCATCCCGTAGTCAGTGTCTCATCCCGCAGTCAGTGTCTCATCCCGCAGTCAGTGTCTTATCCTGCAGTCAGTGTCTCATCCCGCAGTCAGTGTCTCATCCCGTAGTCAGTGTCTCATCCTGCAGTCAGTGTCTCATCCTGTAGTCAGTGTCTCATCCTGCAGTCAGTGTCTCATCCTGTAGTCAGTGCCTCAACCCGTAGTCAGTGTCTCATCCTGTAGTCAGTGTCTCATCCTGTAGTCAGTGTCTCATCCTGTAGTCAGTGTCTCAACCCGTAGTTAGTGTCTTATCCCGCAGTCAGTGACTCATGCCATAGTCAGTGTCTCATCCCGTAGTCAGTGTCTCATCCCGCAGTCAGTGTCTCATCCCACAGTCAGTGTCTCATCCCGCAGTCAGTGTCTTATCCCGAAGTCAGTGTCTCATTCCGCAGTCAGTGTCTCATCCTGCAGTCAGTGTCTCATCCCGAAGTCAATGTCTCATCCCGCAGTCAGTGTCTTATCCCGCAGTCAGTGTCTTATCCTGCAGTCAGTGTCTCATCTCGCAGTCAGTGTCTCATCCTGTAGTCAGTGTCTCATCACGCAGTCAGTGTCTCATCCTGTGACGGCTTCTCAACCCGTAGTCAGTGTCTCATGCCGCAGTCAGTGTCTCATCCCGCAGTCAGTGTCTCATCCCGTAGTCAGTGTCTCATGCCGCAGAGTGTCTCATCCCGCAGTCAGTGTCTCATCCCGTAGTCAGTGTCTCATCCCGTAGTCATTGTCTCATCCTGCAGTCAGTGACTCATCCCGTAGTGTGTCTCATCCCGCAGTCAGTGTCTCATCCCGTAGTGTGTCTCATCCCGCAGTCAGTGTCTCATCCCTTAGTCAGTGTCTTATGCCACAGTCAGTGTCTCATCCTGCAGTCAGTGCCTCATCCTGTAGTCAGTGTCTCATCCCGCAGTCAGTGTCTTATCCTGTGACGGCTTCTCAACCCGTAGTCAGTGTCTCATCCCGCAGTCAGTGTCTCATCCCGTAGTCAGTGTCTCATGCCGCAGAGTGTCTCATCCCGCAGTCAGTGTCTCATCCCGTAGTGTGTCTCATCCCGCAGTCAGTGTCTCATCCCGTAGTGTGTCTCATCCCGCAGTCAGTGTCTCATCCCGTAGTCAGTGTCTCATGCCACAGTCAGTGTCTCATCCCGCAGTCAGTGTCTCATCCTGCAGTCAGTGTCTCATCCTGCAGTCAGTGTCTCATCCCGTAGTCAGTGTCTCATCCCGTAGTCAGTGTCTCATCCCGTAGTCAGTGTCTCATCCCGCAGTCAGTGTCTCATCCCGCAGTCAGTGTCTCATCCCACAGTCAGTGTCTCATCCCGCAGTCAGTGTCTCATCCCGTAGTCAGTGTCTCATTCCGCAGTCAGTGTCTCATCCCGCAGTCAGTGTCTCATCCCGTAGTCAGTGTCTCATCCCGCAGTCAGTGTCTCATCCCGCAGTCAGTGTCTTATCCTGCAGTCAGTGTCTCATCCCATAGTCAGTGTCTCATCCCGCAGTCACAATCTCATCACTCAGTCAGTGTCTCATCCCGTAGTCAGTGTCTCATCCCGCAGTCAGTAGAGCGGAAATACACTTGTCCCACCAATGTGGCATCGGGCATATGAAGCTAGACTCATAGTATGAAATAGTAATCGGCATATATATTTGTGTGTGTGTGTTTGTGTGTGTGTGTGTCATGTGTGTAGTCAGTGTCTCATGTGGTGTGGGTGGGTGTATGTCATCCCGCAGTCAGTGTCTCATCCCAAGAAATACACCTGTCATAATGTCTGAGTTATTATGCGATTAACTGGAGCAGTTCAATGTTTAAAAGTAGTTACAGTCCATGGGTCTCATCCTGAGTCAGTTGATATTTTGTCTCATCCCGCAGTCAGTGTCTCATCCTGCATGCAGTCAGTGTCTGAGCTCAACCCGTAGTGTACTGCAACTGACGAATGCAGGGTCTCATCCTGTCTGTGTCTATCCGCAGTCAGGTCTCATCCCGAGCATGTGCGATTTTGTCAGAGGTACCTGGAATAATGAGTCAGTGTCTCATCCCGTTTCAGCTCATAGCAAACGGGTCGCCCCATCTTTGCTCTGCTCCTGTGTCAGTGTCTCATCCCAGAAGTCAGGAAAGATTGACATCCTGCTGTCTCAGCATATCTAGCATACCGTCGCATTAAAGCATATGGTAGCCATCCGAAGTGCTAACACAAACAGTCCAACATTAGAAATCATGTATGTATTATATACATACAGTCATTGATGATAGCAGAACTGTGTCGCCAACAGATCAGTGTTTCCCACGCGATCAATGTGTAATCAGACACGTCACCGCCAACATTGACGACCGGCATCGTCCATTTTCTGAATCTACATTCACACCACGTTGGTCACAGTCGAAAAAACATTCCAAATGCAATCCGCAGTCACAGGGTCACGCCATGCATTCAACTCAGAAGCTGGGCGACGAAACTATATCCAGTCTACAAATGGAGCAAAAATACTTCGGCCACCGTCCGGCAGAAGCAAAAAATTTGCCTCCGCTCCGACACAGCGCCGCTGTCTAGCGTCCATTTTAACCCGAAAAGAATGATGCAGCGAGGAATGGTTGCCGGCTACGGGCGCCACTCGAGACTCGGGGGGGGGGGGGGGCGCTAAGCAAGACGAGTAGTTAACCAGATGACAACGGTACTATGAGTATGGAGTCTCTTCGCTGGCTGTTGAGAAGAGAAACATCACTAATGTGGAATTTTCCCCAATGCTGTGATGTTGAATTTTTACTTAGATAAACTTGATGAATGTTTAAACTAAACTGTATTCAGTTACTTCTCTTTTCTTGTTATTATTGATTCTTTGTCACTAATAGAATCTGTTTCATTTTAATCACGTGATCCAATATTTATGAACTGCATGGATAAAACACAAATATATCTCGTGCTTCAGAGTCTTTAAAAGGTTCCAAAGCCTGGCTCCGGACATTATCCCCCTTGATCTGACCAGTGATGAGAGTTCATTCGTTAAAATACCTGTAGAGGTGATAGAAAATATGCCAGAACTCAAGGTAATAGTATCCAGTAGTATCCAGGATACATCTTAACTCATTCAGTACTCAGCAACTCATCTTGAGTGTGTTTGTAATTTAATCCAGTTGTTTCATTAACCCTCTCTTTCTCTGTGTTTTCGTTTACTCCTTGTCCACGTGTCGGTTCCGAGTTCCCACTTTTAGAGAGACGAAGAACATCCCGTCTTCTCTCTAACAAGCATGTCGCTAGAGGCGGCTAATTAGGAGTTTGCTAAAATCGGATGTGATGAGTGCACAGAGGCAACACTCGATGTAACCATCGCATATTTGGCGAACGCAGAAGATCAAATGAATTAACTGTATCTAGTATGAAATAATTAAGTAACGGAAAGTATTGTGAACGGCACTCATAGAAAGAAGTAGAAAGATAGAAGAACACACTAGACAGCATAAAAATCGAAAGCTATAGTTACCGTGCCGAGAATTGAACCTGTCACCTCCAGACGGCGTCTGCCCTCGCCATGAATACAAGTTCACTAGATACATGGTCAACTAGGCACCCCCCCCCCCCCAAAAAAAAAGGTGTCTCATTGGCCATGTCTATCGTACAGCTTGAAATCCACGACTATGGAATACGGACAGAATTCATTTCAACCCATTGAAATGGCACCATAGGTTACAGAAATTTATATTAACGAAGCAAATGTCGAATAACAATCACAGCAACAATTTACGAACACAGTAAGACCTTATTGCTTTGTCTAGAATACACAAACATTTAAGAAAGGTATTCGATTGGTAGGTTCCGGTGTGTATACGTCATTCCTATAAATAAACAGAGGGGGGAACCATTTGAGGGCGTTAAATATTATGAATTAATTAAGTAACAGAAAGTATTGTGAACGGCACTCACAGAAAGAAGTAGAAAGATAGAAGAACACACTAGACAGCATAAAAATCGAAAGCTATAGTTACCGTGCCGAGAATTGAACCTGTCACCTCCAGACGGCGTCTGCGCCACGCCATGAATACAAGTGCACTTAGATACATGGTCAACTAGGCACCCCCCAAAAAAGGTGTCTCATCTAGTAGTGCTATTCGGCAGCTGAAGCAGTTTGGTATTCAAGCGCACAGCGGATCAGAAAAAAAAATAGCAGAAGGCATAGTGTCAGGAAGGAGGGGCAGGGTCCGAGCTGCACGAAGATGGGGACAGGATGTAAGTTATGAGTTAGATTATCTTCACAGCACCCAGGACACATCCATAGACGCTCAGATTCCCCTCTCAACATATTCACCAGCGTCGTGCGGTTAATAGTACCAGTCCTATGTTGGTTAACAAGACTTCGTGTGTGTCCGGTATGCTTCTCATGCTTGGCTGTGCCGATCTATACTCCCAATTCGCGTATTCTTTGCAATGATGTGGACAAGTTGCTTCCACAATCCTTAGAACGTCCTATCTCTCTAATAATGTCTGCGTGATCCATGGGCCGGCCATCTTCAATTATTGCAGCACCTGCCAATCTATCGCTCTCTCATTACCAACAACGCCTGCATATCCTGGAACGAATATGAAAGTAACTGCACACTCAGGAGAATTTTGCAACGACTGAAGTCCTTGTCTGCGTAACCTGCCTGCCTCGACCCGCCGGATCATGCTCAAAGAATCACTCAGCACACACATGCGGGAATAGCCCTGTGATCTCAGCCACATATAAGGATATAAATTACTTCCTGAGTGTACGAAGCGAGAGATTTGCGAGAGACCGAGTTAGGCATGCAGACGGGGGTGAAAGCGGCATTCTGCAAAGAACCTGTTGCTTGATGATGACGAGGATGATAATGCTATTGTTTGATCACTTTCAGACATGAACCCGTGTCGCGTTTCCGACCCTATGGTGAGGGTGAGGGGGGGGGGGGGGGGCAATAGTGCTGGTGCTTTAACTGCTGGTGCTACTACTATTACTGCTGCTACTTCTACCACAGCTGCTGCTACCTCTACTACTGCTGCTGCTAATTCTACTGCTGCTATTGTTTCTTCTTCTATTACAGCTGCTGCTACTCCTACTACAGCTGCTGCTACTATTACTGCTACTATTACTGCTGCTGCTACTATTACTGCTACTTCTACTACTGCTGCTGCTACTACTACTACTATTACTACTACTGCTGCTGCTGCTACTATTACTGCTGCTGCTGCTACTTCTGCTACTGCTGCTGCTTCTACTACTGCTGCTGTTTCTGATATTACTACTGCTACTTATACTACTACTATTACGACTATTGCTGCTGCTATTATGACTGCTGCTACTACCATTACTACTACTGCTGCTACTATTACTGCTGCTGCTACTAATATTACTGCTGCTGCTTCTGCTATTACTACTGCTTCTTATACTTCTACTACTATTACGACTATTGCTGCTGCTACTTCTACTACTGCTGCTACTTTTACTACTGCTGCTGCTACTTCTACTACTGCTGCTGCTACTATTACTTGTAATGACTGCCCTTTTGTGTCTCCTCCACACTGACTATCTGTGGTGCAGAGTTAACACTGGCTCTAATATCTAGAGGTTCACAACTCAATCAACGCAGACATAATCCTCTTCATGGTCACACAACGTGTAACAACGGTTAACACCAGCGGCACATTTCACGAGTTTATTTACACGTTAGCTCAATACACAAATCACAGGTGAATCCACTTACAGCATTCGGACAATAGACGTTGACATATTCACAGCTGGCTTTGACAATCAAACAGGATACCATTCACAGCTGGCCTTCTCGATCATTCATTCCTCGCCGATTCAAATCCACATGCTCTAGTCATTCTCCATTCATCTTCACAGCTTCATTTTCCATCCTTTCTCTCTGGGGCCCAGTCACCGAATGCCCGCCTGATTCTCAATCCCCCAGATCTCCTCATTCGCACGTGACACACTCTTTCCTGTCGTTTCACAATATCTCCGTGAAACCCATGCTCTCAAGGGCTTCCCCAGTTATGCCAATCATCCCCTGACATTATCCCTATTTATAACATCATTACATCTCTCCTCCCCTTAAACAAAAAAAATATGCAATATTTTTTTTCCCATAACCTATATAAATTTCCATATAAGAATATATTGCCTTATTTTACTAATATGTTTACTGTTGGCTGGAATTCTACCATTGGTTCTCTGACTTGTACCACATATGCAGCATCTCTTGTCACTCCCCTTGACAGTTCTTGGCAATATGCTAACAGAATCACCTCCCCAAAGCGTTCCTCAACAACGCGGATGACCTTATAGGCTCTGTGACGTACTTATCAAGTCCTGAAGTCAGTCTACCTAAAGAAGACTGAACAACACCCCAAAGCGTTCCTCAACAACGCGGAAGTCCAAAAATGGCTCCAAAACCAGACTTATAAATCACACAGTTCTGTATGTCCCCCATAGAACCAAGTTCCTGTTGACAGTTCATTCAAAGTGATTGCTACTCCTTGTTGGTCTTCGTCATTCACCATGGTTTATACCAAAGCTTTGCCAGAATTTACTCATTTTAGCATTGTGGCAATTTCATTTTCTGTTTGTCCACTATATAATAGATATTTCCAAATTTCTATGTTTCAATACATCTGTAATTTCCTGTTAATAAAATTTCTATTATAACCTAATGTGTCTGTTGGTTTTTTATAAACTCATACACCATCTTTCAGTTTTATTTTTAAATTCATACACCATTCCTCATTATCACTTTCACATCATAACTTTCATACCATCACATTATACAACATTTATTTTATTTGAATATTAATTGTTAGTAACAACACGTTTATTGAACATTTGTTAGTAATGTTACACTGTTACTTATAATTATCTCCCTTTTTTATTTAACTCCCCTTGTGATTATTTCTGTTTACTTGTCACCTATAATTATCTCCCTTTTTTATTTAACTCCCCTTGTGACTATTTCTGCTTACTATCTTTATAACCTAGACATAATATCTGGAATGTGATTGTTAACCCCTTTTACATGCATAATGTCAAATTTAAACTGTTGCAGTAACAATGCCTAATGGTAAACTCTAGCGTTTTCATTAGCATCTATGTTCTGCAATTTTACCAATGTTATCTGTGATGACTGTAAATTCTTTTCTAATTAGGAAATTCTATCTTTTTTTTTTTTTTTTTTTTTTTAAAAACTGATCACAATATTTAATGCCTCTTGCTCGAAACTTATTTTTTATTATTTTTCCCTGATCACAGTTTAATTTTGTTGGCTTCCTGTTCAATTGCATTGTCAATAACTGATACTTTAATATTGCAACTTTCCTAACATATTTAACACAACAATTAACACTTGACATTAACACTGTCACAATTAATGTTACTAGCCACTGCATTATTAAATTTACTTGTTTTTTGTAGTTTGTTGATAGACTTGGACAAAATCTGTTTTTATCTTCTGTAGTTACTGGTATTTGTTCTTTGTTCATGTTTACGGAGTGCTCTTGAGTTTGTTGATTTTTTGTTACACTCCTTTTGACTGCTGCTACATTTTCTATTTCCTGCAGATTTACACTGTCATTTTTCTCTTCCATGAACGCATTTGTCTCTTGTCTCTGCGTGGTTAGCATCACCTCTTCTGTCATCTCAGGTATGTTTTCTTTCTCCCACTGGTTTTATTTCATGATCTGTCATCTCTTTCAGCCCTGGTTGGTTACCAATGATAAGTTCTGCACACGGTGAACTTAATACAGCCATGTCCATCTTCTTAGTGGTATAAGGCGTTTTAACCCATACTGATGCTATTCTAAATTTTTCTATCCTACCTCCGAATGTTCTACATCTAACCACTTTATCAGTCATATCCTCTGGTTTCACTAATGACTTATGTATACCTGAGATAGTCGATCCTGTGTCCCTCAAAATTGATAGGATTCGATTACCAACAATTCCTTTGTGTAGATTTAATTTTCCACAATCCTTTATAGAATTTGCATTGTGCGCTGGTATCTTATGCCTACATTTCAATTCTCCATATTCTTGAAACTTCTCACACATTGTGCATTTGTCTTCTTCTAGTAGCACTGCTGCATTTGTTTCTGATATATCACTTCCTGACTCGGAGTCTGATGTTTCACAAACTGCTGCTGCTTTAAATTCTTTCTTATATTTACAAAATTGACGCGTGTGCCCGTAGAATCCACAAGCCCAGCATTTACTTGTACTATCATATCTCTTTACCTTTTTCCTCCTGTTTTCAATTTTCTTTCTGACTTCTTGTTCATACAATTGATTGGCGTCGCATATGGTTTCATTACCGTGCCTTTTTTTGCATATGTCACAATCTATTATTGTTATTTTCCTTCCTCCATTAAATTTTTTTCTGGACGGATATGCTGATCTATTATATCCTGTTTCATATGACTTTTGTCCTTCGGCACTGGCTCCTGAGTATATATCAGTGTTTTGTGGTATGAGAAAAATATCACGATGTGCTGCATAATAATTTTCTCCTAGTTGTTCAAGATGTTTTAACGAAGTAGGTTTGTGTTCCTTCAGAAATGTGGTCATAGGTTTTGGTAATGATTCTAGCAATTTACTTCTTAATAGTAAATCAACTAACAGATCATAGTCGTTGTTAATTTTGGCTGAATCTACCCATTTCTGAAAAGTTGTCTGAACTTCGGACATATAATCAACAAATGTTTGAGTTGATTTTGGTTTTAAATCAATGAATTGCAATCTGTATCCTGCTTCTTGTAGGTCATAGTGCCTCATTATCCGGTCTTTAATATAATCAAAATCAAGTCGTAAATTTTCTGGCACTGTCTCCAGTATTTTTAACGGTTCTCCTCCAAGGTGTCTTTGGAACAGTATTGCCCAATCTTCTTTTGGAATTTTATGAAACCGAACTTGTAGTAAAAATGCTGAAATCCATGATCCAATGTCATCCTTTTCACCAAAATTCTTTATTAATCCTTTGTATTTTGTAAATTTATGTTCTTCTTCTTTAGCTCTTTCCCTTTGTGCTGCCAGTTCTGCTTTGGATTCATTATCCATTTCTTTTGTTCTTATTTGTGCTTCAACCTTTTGTCTGTCTGCCTCTATTTGTGCTGTCAACCGCTCTTGTTCAAGTTTTAACTCTTGCAATTTGATTTCTTTCTCATGGTCTAATTGCTGTTGTTTCATTGCTGCTTCATGTTGTAACTGTTTATTTTTCAGTTCTGCTTCTTGTTGTAATAGCTTATCTTTCATTGCTGCCTCGTGGGCACGTGCTTCTGCTTCCTGTTGTAATTGTTTCTCTCTCAATTCTGCCTCTTGCTGTTTCATTGCTGCTTCGTGGGCACGTGCTTCTGCTTCCTGTTGTAATTGTTTCTCTCTCAATTCTGCCTCTTGCGGTTTCATTGCTGCTTCGTGGGCGCGTGCTGCGGCCCTTTCTTCACGATCCAATTGTTGTTGAACCCTTTGTGCTTCTTTATCTTCCTGTTCTCTTCCTTCACAGAATTTTCTCAATTCCTCTCCTGATAGCCCTAACTGTTTTCCCAGATTTATGTATTCTGCTAGGTTTGACATTTTAAAACTGATTACTGTAATTTATTACTTTTGAAACTGTTTAACTTTAAGATAAATCCCGTATTATTTAATTTATACCCTTCTTTAACTAAATAATTGAGATTTTAAATTTAATTATATCCCCTGACAAATTTTTATACTCAATAAATAAATAAACAAAAATAATCTATTTTACTTAAATAGAATAATAGAATATCACAATCAAAGAACCTGAAAATAGAACAAAGAAAGCATGTAACAATGTAATGAGTTGACTCTTTTTCCTTGGTCCTGGTGATGGCTCCCTTGCTCTTCTGCTGTTGGAATGGACTGGATTAGGTTTGTGGCCCTTGATGCTCCACTGCACGTCTTTACTGTCTCTGGACACGCTCTTCTGATCTTTGTAGGACACTGCTCTTGTCTTCTGTCGTGGTCTAAGTCTGCAGATGATCTTAAAAGACTATCATTAGTTTATGCTCATTCAATAATTCAAATATGTCCAAAAGTCTTTATACCCTGAAGTTGATCAGTTGGCACAGATCACTAAATGTTCACAGTTAGCGCATATTAATTTCACTAATTGTCACCACAAACTGTTGATAAATGTTAGATTCTCACTGACATACTTTTCTTACAAAGAATGTATGTAGTTCTACTCTACAATCTGAATAGTCATAGTCTATCACATTAATCACTGTTTTTCCTGTCTATCCATTATAAATTGTAAACATTTCGTGACGTAATTAATGTTGATAAACACCACTCCTTCCTTGTCTACACAATACACACGAACTCACCTATACGGACGTATTACAAACATTTAGTAGTACAAGTACTACTGCTGGTACTGACTGGACCCCGTTCTTTTTTATTGACAAGTATTCTTAACCTGAGGCATTCACTTGTGGCTGGTGTGCTGTACGGTTGCCTCGAGTTAGCTGTCGCTGATGACGTTTTATCTGCTACTGTGTTGTACGTGACCGTTTGTTGATGACCTTGCTCGCTGTAACTGAGTGCCGTCTTGGCCCCTGGCCATGCAGTGTTCTTGCGGTGAAATCTAGTCCGAAAATTCGTATCTCTGGTTTATGACCTCTTGTTTGACGAACAAAACCCACGTCAAACAACAGTCACAGGGATACCGTTGCTGACAATTTTCCGTCGTGGATTACCCACCACAAGGGTCAAAAGTTCAGCTTACAGTCTCTTCCAGCGACGAACAAGCGTTCCCGCGGGATGAAACGTGTACAATTTTTTCACACGTGAAGTGAATACATTACCCAGTATTGCTTCGCCGTGTTTCTGCCCATTTTTCTCAGGCTAGCTTGTTTGTTTCAGAATGACTAGAGTCTGGAATTCAGTTGTCCCGGTTTTACTTAATGCCCTTGACAGCATGTCCTGGTCTTACATAATACCCCGACATTTCTTTAAACTCCATCTTCCAACACACATAGTCACTCAAAACTTACGGCTGCCGGTGTTTGCCTAAATTTTACTTCTGTCCACAAAAACACTACGTCTAATGTACTGGCATAGTTATAACATGCCTGCACTGTAACTCATATTTATAACTTACAATGTATTCGCACTTAGGACGGGTCCCCAATGTAATGACTGCCCTTTTGTCTCCTCCACACTGACTATCTGTGGTGCAGAGTTAACACTGGCTCTAATATCTAGAGGTTCACAACTCAATCAACGCAGACATGATCCTCTTCATGGTCACACAACGTCTAACAACGGTTAACACCAGCGGCACATTTCACGAGTTTATTTACACGTTAGCTCAATACACAAATCACAGGTGAATCCACTTACAGCATTCGGACAATAGACGTTGACATATTCACAGCTGGCTTTGACAATCAAACAGGATACCATTCACAGCTGGCCTTCTCGATCATTCATTCCTCGCCGATTCAAATCCACATGCTCTAGTCATTCTCCATTCATCTTCACAGCTTCATTTTCCATCCTTTCTCTCTGGGGCCCAGTCACCGAATGCCCGCCTGATTCTCAATCCCCCAGATCTCCTCATTCGCACGTGACACACTCTTTCCTGTCGTTTCACCATATCTCCGTGAAACCCATGCTCTCAGGGGCTTCCCCAGTTATGCCAATCATCCCCTGACATTATCCCTATTTATAACATCATTACATACTACTACTACTGCTGGTTCTACTTTTACTACTGGTGCTATTGAGGCAGTGGGGGCGCTCAAGGAAATTGCACCTCCAGATTCCGGCGACTATGGTCGTACATAAATGGTAAACAAAGTTTAGGGCAGTCATTCCTCCCCTCCCCCTTAAACAGACAGACGAGCAACATTTAGCTGGATATTGCATACACAAACGGTCAAAGACATAGATTGTAATGAAAGCATAATCCTTATACATGTTTGCCTTTGCAGGAGAACCCATTCCGAAGACGTATCTGCGAGGTGTTCTCCGAAGATGGGACGGGCAACATGTGTTTCGAAGATTTCCTCGACATGTTCTCCGTGTTTAGCGAACAAGCAACTCGAGACGTCAAGTCTGTGTACGCTTTCAAGATTTACGGTAAATAACAGAAACAATGGTTTGGCCATGTAACAAGATTGGCATCAAACAGGGTACCACTAAGAGCAATGTTATACAGATACAGAGGTCGACCACGCAGTTGTAGACCGTAGAAATATCAGACACTGAAAAGTACTTTATACGAAGCCAACAGAAGAGCCCGTTCCAGAGATATCTCTTCTTCCCCTAAAGCTGCGAGGCATTCCAGGAGTAGATGAAAGAAGATGAAAAGAACAGAGATAATAATACGAATAATTTCGTCATCATTTACGGTCTCATTTTCTTTCTTTTCCTATTTTCTTTACAACGACTTTTACATTAATTGTTTTATTTATGTAATGTAAATGTAATCTGTAATTACGTAGTCGACAACTCATCGTCACAGCATGTCAAATCAACTAATCCACAAGTGCCCAGGTCGCCTCTCTTCAACATTTTCCCCCAGCCTGTATAGGTTGACTACTCCCGTTCAGTGTTGGTCTATTT
This sequence comes from Candidula unifasciata, assembly GCA_905116865.2. Lineage (NCBI taxonomy): Eukaryota > Metazoa > Mollusca > Gastropoda > Stylommatophora > Geomitridae > Candidula > Candidula unifasciata. Next base: position 700,298 of record CAJHNH020000433.1, on the reverse strand, counting down.
GTTTTATTTTCTTTTGACATAGTGCTCTTGTATGCCCTCACTAAGAAGTCCGTACAACAGATTAATACAAGTACTAATGAACTCAATTCCAAAATTGTTTGACGCTCCCAGTCCATTTTTAAAAACTTCCTTGCACCCCCCCGCTGGCGCGGCCCAAAGTTGAAGACCACTGGATTAGACTAGTCAGTCAACAGGTGCTGTTGACCCAGTAGCAAACTGCATTGTGGGACTATGATAAATTATGCATTTGTAAGTCCTTTAGGGCTCTTTATACAACATTCCTTTCTTGCAGATTTCGACAAGGATAATTATCTGGGTGAACAGGACCTGGTCAATACACTGAAGGCTCTGACACTAGATTCTCTAACGAAAGAGGAAGTGGAATTTGTAGTAAGGAAAGTAAGTGGTAGTTTATCAGCCAATTCTGTGGTAGTTTATCAACCAACTCTGTGGGAGTTTATCAACCAACTCTGTGGTAGTTTATCAACCAACTCTGTGGTAGTTTATCAGACAACTCTGTGGTAGTTTATCAGACAACTCTGTGGTAGTTTATCAACCAACTCTGTGGTAGTTTATCAGCCAACTCTGTGGTAGTTTATCAACCAACTCTGTGGCAGTTTATCAACCAACTCTGTGGCAGTTTATCAACCAACTCTGTGGTAGTTTATCAACCAACTCTGTGGCAGTTTATCAACCAACTCTGTGGTAGTTTATCAACCAACTCTGTGGCAGTTTATCAACCAACTCTGTGGTAGTTTATCAACCAACTCTGTGGTAGTTTATCAGTCAACTCTGTGGTAGTTTATCAACCAACTCTGTGGTAGTTTATCAACCAACTCTGTGGTATTTAATCAACCAACTCTGTGGTAGTTTATCAGCCAACTCTGTGGTAGTTTATCAACCAACTCTATGATTATTTGCATGCTAATATGAACAAGGAAAAGTTAAACCAAAATGTCATAGTACAAAACAAGTTATAAAACAATAAATAAGACGCCATATTGGACACATTGTAAGAAGAAACTAGCATTGCTTCACCAAACAGGCATTAAAATAGAAAATACAGGGACTGGGGAGGCAAGGACATTCAAAAGAACCTTCAGCTCTAGTCATCTGCAGAATTCTCAAATTTACGGTCACACATTATAACTCAACTTTGCGAGGCCACACAGGTGATCGCTGTCAATGGTTGTATTCATTCCTCAAACATCTGACTCGTTAGCCAGTGCACGTTGAAGAAAAAGCACATCTGGGGTAATAATACACTTAGCCGCTAGACAGAGCATCATTTGGACTCATCAAATACACGTTGATGAGGAGATGATAACAATGTTGGAAGACATCAATGTAGACGGAAAAGATCTTAGAATATTTAAAAAAAAAAAGATTTACTGTAACGAAGTAGCAGCAATTGAAGTAGGAAACAGATTGGGTACTTTTAAACAGATAAAGCAAGTAGTAAGGCAGGGATGTGTCGCATCCCCAGACTTTATTTTTTTTTCCCGCTATATAGTAAAATAAATGTGAGGGAAATTAAAGAAAATGCAGGAGTACGCGTTGGAGGAAACAATATAAACAATCTGCATTATGCAGACGATACAGTTTTGATAGCTGAAAATGCAACTGATTTACAACTGCTGGGCATTGTGGAGATAGAGAGTGCTAAAAAGGACTTGGAGAGTGTTAAGAAAGGACTTTTAATTGAATAATATGAAAATGGAAGTAATGGTTATATCGAGGAAGAAGATAACTCCACGTTGTGATATCTCAATTGAAGGAAAAAGACTTAACCAGGTCAATAAATTCAAATATCTGGGAACAATAATATCATCAGATAGAAAATGCGTGACAGAGATTAAAAGCAGAATAGGTCAAGCGAAAGCTGCATTTCAGAAAATGAAAAATATCTTATGCAATACAGCGCTTTCATTTAATGTCAGAAAGAGGGTGCTAAAATGTTACATAGAACCTGTTCTGCTGTATGGCAGCAAATCTTGGAATGTCAGTTAAAAAATAAAAAACAATTTGGAAGCAACAGAGGTGTGGTTTCTGAGACGAATGTTACAAATACCTTGGACAGCCACAGTAAATAACAACGATTGCTTGAAAGAAGCTAATGAAACTAGATCTCTATATACAACAATAAAAAAGAGACAAACATTGTTCTTTAGCCACATAATGAGCAGAGAGACATTGGAGAACATAGTGACAACTGGAAAGATCAGTGGAAAAGGGGGTAGAGGCAGACCAAGAGAGATTCTGCTGGATGGGCTGAAACGATGGCATGGAGGGAATTCATCAAGAGAGCTGTTCCAGTCAACCAGGGATCATGATCTGTGGAGACGCATGAGTGCCTACGCCAGTTGGCAATGCACGTGATGATGATGAAATGAACGTTCCTTTAGTGAACAATACAACAGAATAATCCACACAGACGCTTGGCATTCACAAAGCCTTCCAGACTGACAGCAGTCACAGCCAGCTCCAGATATGAGCACCAACAGCTCAAACGGGAATTCCCGTTTTTATGAGGCTTGCGTGGCCGGTCGGTGGTAATAGTTTTTATCTAGTATATTTATACACAAACTGAACTACAGTTTAATTAATTTGCAACATGTGTTATTGAATGAATAATTATTATAAAGATAAGTAAATGGGCTGTTAGAAAATATTAATCTTCAAAATGATAATTCATTCAATAACACATGTTACAATTTAATTTAATAGTAGTTAAATTTTTGTATAAATATACTCGATAAGTTGTTAACATGCCTATCCTGATGGTAATTTTTTTGATCCAGCCCCATATTATATATATTCTTTATTTTACAAGGTTCTCGAGGAGACAGATCTGGATGACGATGGCATGTTATCATATATAGAATTTGAGCATGTCATCTCAAGAGCCCCAGAGTTTTTAAAGTACGTGTTCAGTAATTGCAATCCCTATTCTTAACTGTTGTGGGTCAAATATGAACGGATCCAAACTTTGTTAAGAAATTTCTTGGCTTCCAGGTTGACCCAGCCTTAACTGGGTCCCAGGTAAAGTCCTGGGAAGTAAAGGCAGCTAGAATGATGTTGATCCCATCACCCACCTAGTGCATAAAATATAGGTCTAACACCATATGCTCATAATGCCTAAAGGTGAGGAAGGAGGTCCCTAACTTTTATTCTCCACTGTCCATGTCTGGGGATGTACTCATAATGTGTGCTGGCATTTAGTTTAGGGTACATGGATAACAGGATATCGCAGTAGCACGGTTGTGATTAGGCTTGTCTGTTAACCTGGTTATGATGAGTTCAAATATGACTCAAGGTGGACATTTAACAACAATCTGACCTGGACACTGGTGTCGTGAAATGATAGCCATTACGCATCGGTCTGTAAGGCTGATAACCTGTCTTACCTGTAATCTGCACAAAATTCAAACTTGGACTAGCCCAGAAATATATAGTCCCTTATATCTATATATATATAGGCCTGTATTGGACAACATTATTATGTCTGCCTTTTCTGGTTACTTTAACTAAACTCCACTTTTAAATGTATATCTCTTGGAGATATATTAAGGGAGTTATTTGAGGTTTCGTGGAAACCGATTTACTCCTTGCCCAAGTATACAAGGGACTTCTTTTGTACCAACGCCTGAAGTGTCTAAGTGACGCTATTCTCCTTGCCAGCTTCTCAAGCGTCCAGATGTGTTAATCTGTGCCTGTATAAATTTCACTTTTCAAGGCAATCTGGAATGTCTCAGTTTTTACATATGCTTGGGATGTATCTTTTCTGAAGAGCTGGCAGAAGATTCACAGTCCAACCAACATTCCACCAACCATCAAACCACCAGAAACAAACTGTGACCCACCAGCTAACACCTGTGAAGGTTCCTGACATCTCCAACATGTGGGAGATGGTACCTCAAACAGCTACCAGTGCAAGAGCTTAGTGTGGCTCAAAGACATTGTGTGTCCTTACTGGTGATAGAGACTTGCTAAATACCGGTACAGTTGCTGTGTCTTCTATGGTGAAGTACTCTTTCACTACCTGATCCAGTTGAGCAGAATTACCAGAGTCAAAGACAGTCGAATCATCAGGAGCTGAGGGAGGCATCATAGACAGAAAGAGGCTAAGTGCAGTTTGATACCTTATGTGCTTTATTCCTCACAGCTCCTAGGTTGTCCAATGATGACAAGATGTCATCTCCAAGACCTTCTGTCTGTGTAGTATCTTTGTGATTTGGACAGGATATCCTGAGATCTAGCCTGGGAGATCTGGCAATTGTCTCACTTTTATATATCTATTTTATATTGATTACATGCATTCATTTTCATGGCTGACTTAGGTGTCTCTATTTCACCTTTTTAAGTGTTTAGCAGTTGTGTATGTATGTATCTTCATTATATGTGTTAACATGGTTATGATAATGAACTATCATAACCTGGGGGCTTTCTTTAGTAAGTAGTGGGGGTGTCCAGCCAAGTGTGCCTAGAGATATTGTATTTATATACTGATATATTTTGTAGTGCCAATACTTGAGTTGCCCTACTCCAGAGATAAGTTGATCGTATATTGGCCACGGGGAATCCCTGAGACCAATACGAGCCAAACGACGCAACATAATTATCTCTGAGTGCTGTTGGTTCTGAAGGAGAAATCCTTACATTAGGCACGCGACAGGAGTGATATGTGACAACTGGGGTCAACTCTACCAGGAAATGTTCTGGAAAATAAAGGTGGCTGGTTTCACTGAGCACATTAAAGTATCATCTTGCTAGGAAAGTAATACTATGTAGATAGTTAAAGTATCATCTTGCTAGGAAAGTAATACTATGTAGATAGTTAAAGTAGCATCTTGCTAGGAAAGTAATACTATGTAGATAGTTAATGTAGCATCTTGCTAGGAAAGTAATACTTTGTAGATAGTTAAAGTATCATCTTGCTAGGAAAATAATACTATGTAGATAGTTAAAGTAGCATCTTGCTAGGAAAGTAATACTATGTAGATAGTTAAAGTATCATCTTGCTAGGAAAGTAATACTATGTAGATAGTTAATGTAGCATCTTGCAGGAAAGTAATACTATGTAGATAGTTAAAGTATCATCTTGCTAGGAAAGTAATACTATGTAGATAGTTAATGTAGCATCTTGCTAGGAAAGTAATACTATGTAGATAGTTAAAGTAGCATCTTGCTAGGAAAGTAATACTATGTAGATAGTTAAAGTATCATCTTGCTAGGAAAGTAATACTATGTAGATAGTTAATGTAGCATCTTGCTAGGAAAGTAATACTATGTAGATAGTTAAAGTAGCATCTTGCAGGAAAGTAATACTATGTAGATAGTTAAAGTATCATCTTGCTAGGAAAGTAATACTATGTAGATAGTTAATGTAGCATCTTGCTAGGAAAGTAATACTATGTAGATAGTTAAAGTAGCATCTTGCTAGGAAAGTAATACTATGTAGATAGTTAAAGTATCATCTTGCTAGGAAAGTAATACTATGTAGATAGTTAATGTAGCATCTTGCTAGGAAAGTAATACTATGTAGATAGTGAAGTAGCATCTTGCTAGGAAAGTAATACTTTGTAGATAGTTAATGTAGCATCTTGCTAGGAAAGTAATACTTTGTAGATAGTTAATGTAGCATCTTGCTAGGAAAATAATACTATGTAGATAGTTAATGTAGGAACTTGCTAGGAAAGTAATACTATGTAGATAGTTAATGTAGCATCTTGCTAGGAAAGTAATACTATGTAGCTAGTCAGTGCAGCATCTTGCTGGGAAAGTAACATGATGTAGGAAGTTAATATAGCATCTTGCTGGGTAAGTAACAATGAAGATACAACAACTTAGAGACGTCATATTAGGAACCATATATGCACTTTAAGTTAAATGTACAAATTTGTTTTTAAGAAATGAGTAGCTTGGATACAGAAAGTTAAAATAATATTCCGCAAGAAACAGCTAGGACTCAGCAGTTGTAGAGAAATCTTAAAGGAAACAGCTAAGACAGAGCAAGTTATAGAGGTATCTTGCTAGGAAACAGACAGGAAACAGCAAGTTATAAAGGTATCTTGCATGTAAACAGACAGGAAACAGCAAGTTATAGAGGTATCTTGCTAGTAAACAGACAGGAAACAGCAAGTTATAGAGGTATCTTGCTAGGAAACAGACAGGTCACAGGAAATTATAGAGGTATCTTGCAAGGAAACAGGACTCAGCAAGTTAAAGAGACATATTGCAAGGAGAAAAAAGAATTAAGTTCAGCTCATATAAAGTTAAAATATGCACTATCTAATAATTGCATGTGTAAGTCTGTGTGCATAACACACACTCATTTAAATTAGAGTAAAACTATCTTTTTTGTTGCAATTAATTTAAGTGTGTTTAATATTTCAGCACATTTCACATAAGGATCTGACTGTGTGTGATTGAAGTTGGTGCTGCAGAAAATCCTTCCAAAAGAAAGTCTGTACACAAATGCAAAGGATCTACTGTGATTGTTCATTCTATACAATGTAACATAGAGATCAAAGATGAACTGTTGTTGTTAACTCTGAAGTGTTACTTAACAGTGAACACAAACAGTACACACTTGATCTGAAGGTGACATTTGACAAACAAGCTGTGGTTCTCCCCATTAAATATCACATTTAGATCAAGGATCTACTGTGATTGTTCATTCTACACAATGTAACACAGAGATCAAAGATGAACTGTTGTTGTCAACTCTGAAGTGTTACTTAACAGTGAACACAAACAGTACACACATGATCTGAAGGTGACATTTGACAAACAAGCTGTGGTTCTCCCCATTAAATATCACCTTTAGATCAAGGATATACTGTGACTGTTCATTCAAGGCAGATAGACTGGCTGGTCCTGCACCACTTGGTGGTAAACTGAGAAATGATAAGCTAGATACTGTGAGGGTCCTTTGGGAGCGAGTAAACAGTGTTTAGGCAAAAAGATAATTATGGTCTGAAGAGAATGGTGCTGCAAGGAGTTACCAAGGGATCTGGCTAAGGCTCAAAACTCAAGGGAACGCCAAGACGCAAATACAAATAGACACTTACAAGCTAAGATTTTCTCCACTGACTCGAAGTCACAGTTACCACCCCATCAAAAACTATATTTTAACACAGATATCAATTCATCAGATATAATTTACATATCTGATTACCACAGAAATAGAATGGCATTGGCCTAGCAACAGTAAACAACCCAGCTGCATTTGACTAAATAAAACAACAAAAACAATAGTCTAAGGAGTCACACAGAAACAGCTTGGTATGAAAATGTATGTCAACAAGCATGTACAGTTTTTATTTAGACACATTTTTATATTTTATATTTAAAAAAAAAAACATAACTTCATAAAACCATCCAGGTAGCACAAAGAGGAGATCAGATTTACACTTTATTCTCAGTTTCAAGTATCTGTCTACATGCTATGGTCATTAAAAACCAAAAACTATACTGTAATATTGATTATCATTATTTCAGCAATTTAAAGCAGCAAGGAATCATGAAAGTTACTGGCTAAGAATCAATCAATCAAAAAAGCTGCTAGCCAAGAATCAAGTCAGGAAGAGAGCTTCAATAGTAAATCCGCTCTCTCGTCAATTTTCTGTAGCAGCAAGTTGACCAATGGCTGTACAAAGTCACCCTGAAATCAGTGAGAATATGGCTCAATTATTCACTCAGCCACGTCTTTTAAATCTGAAGGAAACATAAAACTACATAGCAAGGCTATTCAACTAGCCCACGTATAATTGACAATTGTATGGTATGAATGATCTTTCCACACTGAGAGTCAGGTCTCTGTCCTATGATGATCCCAATTTTAAACTGTATGGCCTCTAAGTAAACTTAGTTGAATAGCCCTGCTATATAGCAAAATAGTAAAATCAGCACCTATTTATTTAAAGTTAAAGACCCTTTCCATGTGAGATGCAGATGGAGCATATGATGGTAGATATATATGTGAATTATGGATATCTGTATGTAAATCAAAAGGTGACAATACTTCATAACTTGGCTGACATATTAAAACAGATACTGTATTTTGTTGTTGGAGTCTATCCTCATGATGTTTTAGATGACAAATTACAAATTTAGATAATTTCAGAGACTACCAGATGCTTCCAGCTCAGTGACAATACAAAATCACACTTTCAATGAGTATAGTACATAATTCCACCTACTTTCCTGTCCAACAGCTTCTCACATTTCTGCAGCCATCGTTTGTCCAACTTTTTATTTTCCTCTGAAAGTGACTCCTGCACAGGAGATGGAGAAAATTAGACACTGCATGCAAAAATACATTTTCCTGGCAAATATTCCCATCAAAGGGTGAAATAATATGATTTTGCAAACAATATAGCCTGCATTATGAGATAAAAAGTCCAGTTTGTTTACTCATCACATACATTCCTAGTAGAGATTTGTTTTCATGGTTGGTTGGTTTTTGTGGAAGACCAAACAAACAATATAGCCTGCATTATGAGATAAAAAGTCCAGTTTGTTTACTCATCACATACATTCCTAGTAGAGATTTGTTTTCATGGTTGGTTGGTTTTTGTGGAAGACCCAAAAAACACATGCAGAAGGGAGCTAGAGAGTGACGTTACACAAATGGGAAGGATATGGGGAGAGCTAGATGCGATAGCGAAGAATAGAATGATGTGGTGTGAGTTGGTTGAGGGCCTATGCTCCACAAGGAGCTAGAAAGGCAGAAGAAGAAGAGATTTGTTAGGACAGGTATTACTTGTGGCTGAAAGATATCTTCTATCTTCAGCAAGAAGACCAAGGATTCTTGAAGTGGTCAATTTGAAATTCTTTATTGTCTAGTGTTTACTCTATCAATAGCCTATTTCTGGATTTCTTCTCTACTATTTGAGTTATTATTTCTCACTGGTTTAATTATTGAGTCATTCAACTGACCTCAGGGATTTCTCATTTTCCCTTTTTTCCTGATTCTGTGTACATTTTATTCACATGACAGCACAAACATTTTAAATGATAAAATGAACTCAATTAAAACAGAACAGAAAAATACTGCACAATGTTGTCTGTAGTATTTCACATAACAAGAAAAATTAAAAGCAATACTGTTTTGAAGTAGATAAAAAACAGATTATACCTGACAATCTCTGTCTCCATCTGCACTCATGATATCTTCGAGGTCAGAATAGCTGAGATTGAGAATATCTCGTGCTCTGTCCTGAGCCTTTTGGAGAGACAAGTCACCTTCTCGTGGTGTCTGCTCCTCAGCCATCTTCACCTCCTTAAACTTTAAACGAGCATCATCCACCCGACTGAGAAGCTCTGAGGTCAGGATCTGCAATGAATAGTTCCTGTTTATCATTTTTTCAATACAAGCTATACATTTCTTCTTCTTCTTCTCTGCAATCATTGGCTGTCAACTCTGGTGGACAGTTCTGGTTGTTCATCCACTTGTGGTTTTTAGTCTTGTTCCAGAACCTGAGTGTTGAGTGCATTTCCATTTTACAGATCAAGCTTTTTTTTTTAAACTCAGACTGTTAGTTCCTTGCCTCTCGAGCAGATGCACTCCAGTTCTGAATGAAACATCCCTAAATAGTCAACTTGTATGACATGCTTGTTGGGGCAGTGGGTCTATTCTTTTTGTTTTAATGGGATCTAGAATCCACACATTTAAAAGTGAAAGAGAAAACAAACATCAGAAAGTGCAATCAAATTATTTCTGTGGTCATGTCAACAGAAGGAGAAAACTGGAGTACACTGTGATAACAGGAAAAATTAAAGGGTGATGAAAGGAAGGGAGGAGGTGAAGAGAGAGAGAGAGAGAGAGAGAGAGAATGTTGGATAGTCTGACATCGTAGCATTGAAAACATCAGGAATTACATGTGAGAGAAGGCTTTGGTCAGACTTGATGACTAACAGTAAACTGTATGGACTATAGGAAGAAAAAATGATAACCTTAGAAATGACATTGATTGGAATTGACAATCCCATCTCATCTTTAAATGTTCATAATATACTACAGTCAGCCCCCCAAAAAAACTAGCAATTACTGCCTCTATTTTACCATTTTGCTATGTAGGCAGGAACAGTAAATGGTACGGATTATAAGAAGAACAAATGATAACATTAGAAATGTCAATGGAATTGACCAATCCTATCTCAGCCAAAAAAATTATCACTTTTGCGGTGTAGGCGGAAAGGGGGGGGGGGTGTCTTTGAGCCGCATAGCTAGTGCTGTCGCCATGGACTGTGCAGGTAAGGATTTTATTTTATCCCCCAAAAGAAAAAACCCCCAGCTTTACTGAGGATTCAAACCCGGGTCTCCCGCATGAGAGCCCAGAATTCTAACTGTTCGGCTAGCTGCTCCTCACTACAGTCAGTCAGCACTTGATCAATGTTTCTTGTTACTTGGTCAATGCTTGGTTAACATAGGTTTCTGAAACATGGTGCTATTTCAATGGGTAGATATCAATTCTGTTAACACTAGATATGGATATGAATTATGCCAAATGAGAGTTCAGGTGGATGATTAACTTTGTTAATGAGACAACTTTCAAGGCTGTTTATGTGACAAAATATGTTCACTCCTACAGGAATGAACTGTCATCACGTTGAGGCAGTAGGTTCAAATCCCAGTTTGGTCACTTCTTCTTCAGCTGTATTGTCCCTTAAAAGGGTGGTTGATACTCTGTGCTGAGGTCAGAGTGTCAACCAGAACAAGAGACTAGGAACTCTGTGTTGTGGTCAGTGTCAATCAGAACTAGAGACTGGAAACTCTGTGTTGTGGTCAGTGTGACAACCAGAACTAGAGACTGGAAACTCTGTGTTGTGGTCAGTGTGACAACCAGAACTAGAGACTGGAAACTCTGTGTTGTGGTCAGTGTGACAACCAGAACTAGAGACTGGAAACTCTGTGTTGTGGTCAGTGTGACAACCAGAACTAGAGACTGGAAACTCTGTGTTGTGGTCAGTGTGACAACCAGAACTAGAGACTGGAAACTCTGTGTTGTGGTCAGTGTGACAACCAGAACTAGAGACTGGGTGTTGGAAATCCATTCTAGCCATCTTTTATTGTGGAAATAGTACCTGACTGGTTTAAATACTTGGGGCAGTTTTCAACCATACCTTCAGAACCGTGTAGAACTGTGTTAATCTAGTCTGAGACTCAAACAGTTTTTCTCTAGCAACATCAATAGCTGCCTCAGACTGGGACGCCAGGCCATGAAGTTGGTGTTTTGCTGATGCCTCCAGATCAGCCAGGGCCGTCTCCAGACTGACTCTCTGAGTGCAAGCTTCCTGCAACTGCTTGGTCTGAAACAAAACATGGGAACCCAAGATAATATCATTGTACACTGATGAATATAAAGATTACTAATTACAGGTCTGCTAAAATCAGATCTATTGGAAAGAAAGACAAGGGTCTCAGCCTAGCTGTAAACCACAACAGAAATGGGCTGACTGTCTATTTAACACTAAAGAAGATGATAGCAGAATAATATGTTATTTTTTTTTTTAAAATCCCCATTTTAAAATTAATCTGTAATTTCTGTGAAATATCAGACTGTATACAAGCAATGCGACTAGTCCTACTAAATCTTTCAGGCCTAAGCAATGCTGTTTGTGTTGATGAAAAGTTACGATTTGACTAAACCATACAGTCTGTGTTGATCATGTGTCATGTACATAGTGATTCACATACTGCTCCATATTTGTCTTTAACTCTTTGAGTCCCAAGGAACGCATCATCGTTTATAGGTTCTTACCTAGAAGCCCAATGAACCCATGATGCGCCGATTTTATGACTCTCTTTAATACCCCCTGGGCCTGTGATGCAAAACCCCCTGGGACTCAAAGAGTTAATATTCAAAACTGCCATTTAAAAATTTACGGAAGGTTACTCTAATGTTTTTACTTTGTTTACAAGTCTTAATTTATACATTGAGGCACAGATTAGCTGATTCAATGCTAACATAATTTTCAGACAGTAAATTTTCTGATTTGATATTCCACTGGACACAGATACCTTTTGTTCCAAACACAAGCACAGGCTGCATTTTGCACTTTCTGCTGCTGAAGCTCTGCAGTTATTTCAGTCAGATGTTTTTAATGTTGATAACATGGACATGGAACACAGAATAAACCTATTATTTTAAAAATAGACACTACAAGATTCTTTTCCACTGACAGGATTTGAGACAAGTATTTTTCTCACTTTAAGATCCAGCTCCAGGGACACCTTGATCAACTTCTCTTCATATTGCTTCTTCTCCTTCATGATCGCTGTCAGTCTATTCTTGAGAGATTCCAGCTGAAATGTTCCAAATTCAAGTTGTCAGACTTTTATTCAGTATTTATCACTGTACAGAATCAGCAGTTAGAAAGTGGAAGAATGGGCCTCAGTTTGAATAATGGGAAGACAGAAGTAATGGTGGTATCAAAGAAACGAATTATTCCTAAATGTGTAATAAAAGTCGATGGCGTTATTTTAGGACAAGTACAGAAATTTTAAGTATCTGGGCACATGGATAACATCAGATGGAAAATGCATAGCTGAGATAAGAAACAGAATAGGACAGGAAAAAAACTGCGTTTTATAAAATGAAAAACATCTTATGCAATATATCCTTGTCATTGAGAGTGAGAAAAAGAATTCTTGCTTGCTACATACATCCAGTTTTAACATATGGCTGTGAATCCTGGACAATGGGTAGGCAGGCCAACAATTTCTAGAGGCCTCAGAGATGTGGTTTTACAGAAGAATGCTTAGAATACCTTGGACAGCCAAAAAGAGCAACCAAGAGGTTTTGAAAGAGGCGGGAGCCCGAAGACAACTTATCACAGACATCAGAAGGAGACAGTCATCATTTTTCGGCCATGTTATGAGAAGAGGAAAAATAGAACATGTTGTGACCTCTGGAAAGATCTGTGGAAGGAGGGATAGAAGAAGACAACGAGAGAAGATGCTTGATAGCCTTGTTGCATGGCATAAAGGTGTGTCGGCACACAAACTGATACATGCTGCAGGAGATCGCAGATTATGGAGTGGTATGATCGCCCAAGCCAGTCGACAAGGCACCTGATGATGATGACAGAATCAGCAATATGTCAGTTATAAACAACCCTTTTCACACCAGCAGATGACTTTAAATATTCTTTCTTCTATGGACATTTTATGTGGTTTTTGTTGGCATAGGAACAGAGCAACTATAGAGTGACCCATCTGCTATGACATAGGAACTGTGATTATCTCCCCTTACCCTGACCTCTTTTTTTTTTCAGTCCAGTGGTCAATTTAGGCACAAGATGCAAGATCCATATTTGTACAGACCACTGAGCACTAGATCTGTTATATTATTTACATCACATCAGCTGTCTTTACTTTCCACTTCCTGGTACGTATTTAAGACATGCATACACATATATAAAAGTTAAAAAAAGTAATTAAAGGACCCTTTTCCAGGCCTTTAGGCTTACTGAGTACATAGAGCTAGACATATATTTTATAGACCAGCCGTCACTTGGTGGGTGATGCAGTCAGCATCACGCCGGCTACCTCTACTCCCCAGGATTGCACCTGGTACCCACTCAAGGCTGAGTCAACCTGGGAGCCCAGGCCATTTATGAAAAAAAGTATCAGAACCCGAACCCATGACCATCCGATCCGCAGGTGAGCGTCTAGCCGCTACACCACGGCAATGTATATACACATATATACACTCATATAAACACCCACACATTCATACATCCATGTACATAACACCAGCACATATACAAACACATACATTCACTCACATTCATACATACCAAAACACTAATACACTCACTATTCACACACTCATACATACGCATACCTATACACCTATACACACACCTATACATACACCTATACACGCACCTATACATACACCTATACATACACCTATACACACACCTATACATACAGATACTATCTTTACCTCCCACTTTCTGGTACTCATTTAATACTAAACCAACCTGGCAGCAAGTGACTTATAAAATAATTTGCCAACACGAACAATAAGAAATGTAAAACAAGAATTTACTTAATTAATCTTAATTAATCTACTTAAGAATCTTTACTTAGAGGTAGTGCAACACTTGAAAACACTGTGTTACCTGAACCTTCATTTTATTATTGGTGTCTGTCAACAGTTTCTGTTTCGTCTGAAGATCCTCCTAAATAAATACAAGAATAAATTCATTCAGACTCAGAACAAGGAAAATACACCAAATATTGTTGTATGATTCTAGAAACAACACGACACAGGTCCTTCGATGAGTTCTATATGAATTTTATTGTAATTAGCCAAAAATTGCAGATCTTAACACATTCCTGGTGTTAGAATTCATTAATAATCATCATCAGGTTGTAGGTCTTTCATAGGACATCACTCTTTGAGTCCCAAGGAACACATCACTCTTTGAGTCCCAAGGAACACATCACTCTTTGAGTCCCAAGGAACACATCACTCTTTGAGTCCCAAGGAACACATCACTCTTTGAGTCCCAAGGAACACATCACTCTTTGAGTCCCAAGGAACACATCACTCTTTGAGTCCCAAGGAACACATCACTCTTTGAGTCCCAAGGAACACATCACTCTTTGAGTCCCAAGGAACATATCACTCGCTAATCAGTTCCTACCCAGCTGTCCAATTGGTGTGTGACTTGTACTGGTTTTTAATTACCACTGACCAGTATAACAGTCCAAACTGGCAGTTTTGAATGTTATTTCCTGTTCTTTGTGTCCGATGTCACAAGTGCTGACCAAAAATATGATTAAAAGCATAAAATGTAGCATTTTTGTGAGCTTTACTGAATTACTACTGTCTGTGTAACGTAGCCTTTGAACAGATTCTTTATGCATGCCAACAAGATTTATGACTTTAGAAGCTTCATATTTAAATAAAACACGCATCTGTCAGATTTATCCAAAACTACCTACATGTTTCAATCATACATAGAGTCACACTTTGAAGGAGATAGCTCTGATATATACCTCACACAAAGCGTACAATGATAAGAAAGTATGTTGGTACAAAAAATTAGCAAAAAAGGCAATATTCCTCAGTGTCAGTTGGGTCTAGTGCTATTTCCTTATTATTTGGGAACATAGGCTGTAAATTATGGGCAAACTGAGTGGTTTATGAAGTACATTTGTGTGCTGTATGTGTGTGTGTGTGTGCGCGCGCATGTGTGCATGTGTGCGTGTGCACATTTGTGTGGTGTGTGTGTGAGCATGCAAGCGTGTGTGAAAATACTAACTGTTTTGAGAAGTCATTTTTCTTTACCAGAAGAAAACAAACGGTGCTCTGGTATGATGTTCTAAAAGTTCCTCTGAAATGAGATCTAATGGACAGATTGTGTTTTATTTTATTTATGCATTACTAAGTGGTTCATGTTTATTTGTGCCTCATTTTGGATATATTTCATCAAGTTTTCCTTGAGTGCCATGGTGGCAAATGGAAAAATTATTATTTCATTTTACTAATTTCTCTAAATATACCATCTGTTTTTTTTACTGATAATTAACTACCAACACAATTTATTTTTGTAGCAGTATTCTAATATTATTCCCAAACAACCCCTGGATTTTGGTGCAAACTTCAACTTCTCCAACATGCTGAGGGAGGAAATACAATCCAGAATACAATCTGAAAATAAAGTATACTATGCCCTGTAGCATGTGTTGAAATCAAAGTTCTTGCAACAGCAAGATACAAATATATAAAACGTTGATAAGACCAGTCATTTTATATGGCTCTAAATCTTGGAGCACAACTAAAAAAGATGAAGCCTTATTACAGGTTTTTGAAAACAGAGTCTTAATACAAATCTTTGGACCCATCAAAGATGCAAACAGCAGGAAATAGAGAGTGAGAAAGAAGCAACAATGAAATTCATAATCTGTTTAAATTATCACTAATCACTAGCATCATGAAAGCTAATAAACTGAAATGGCTGGGGCGTATTAAGAAAATGCCAGATCACAGTGAGGTAAAAACTTTATACACAAGGAAGGTGAATGGTCGTAGACCACGAGGCAGACCAAGAAGACGATGGAGAGATAATATCCAGACAGACGTGCAAACACTTGGTGTCACCAATTGGAAAGAAAAGGCCAACTAGAGAGATGAGTGGAGGCGGGTGATATCTGCAGCAATGAACCGCAGGGCCTTGGAATACTTACGAAGAAGAAAAATCCCTGGCCACCTTGATGTATAATATGTGTATGTTGCTCGGTAGTTGAAATAGTATGGTCTGTTTTAATGTCAAACACTCGTGACTTTTCAAAATTGCATTACCACCCCTAGGGCCTCTGATACTAAACCCCTGGGACTCAAAGAGTTAACGTGTTTCTTCTCAGACGCTCAGCTCTTAACCTCACTGCAATCATTAGTTTCTTTATTCTGAATCTTTTCTGATTTTCTCATTACATGCAACACTGTCCAAGGCATCCTCTTTCTATGAATTCATCTCAATACACATATCATTCATGTCCCACTTGTACCCCTTTGTATATCTCAACAGAGGTCGACCTCATCTTCTACACATCTGTAATTCATTATAGAGGATATCTTTAGGGACTACCAGTAAATATAAGTTCTTTATTACTCCATCATAAATATCTTCATTAGTTCATCATAAATATCACTTCTTTATTAATTAGTTCATCTAATATATAAATCAGGTAATGTTTGTCCAAGAAATACTCAGCATAGGCTGAAAGAGATTTAATAAGTTAAGGTTGCATAGTTGAAAGCACCCACATTCTGCGATAGATTTAACTAGAATTCTACTGCAAACTGACTAATAAAGATTTCAGACTGGGCCCTTATTTGAAAGAATAATGGTTGTAAGTTCAGAAGCTGGCTATTTACTTCATTTCACAATGCTCTGCCCTCCTATAGGTGAAGCCTTCTAGAAGGTCTCCAGACAGGCACTTAGACATATAACAGACAGACAGGTAGACCATAAGTGTATACAGGCATTATGTATAATAATGTATTGATCTGCACTCATGGAAAGTAGAAAGAAAGAAGGACACTAGACAACATGACAATTAAAAGCTATAGTTAACATGTTAGGGGACAAACCTGTCACCTTCAAATCAGACCTGCATCTTGGTGCAGGAACAAGAGCAGTCAGATGCATGACCAAATCAAAGAAAGGACCATTTCCCACGCCTTCAGCCATATTGGGCATACAGATCTAGACCTATATTTTACGGACCAATCAGCACTCAGTCGATGATATGGTCATGATTACGCTGGCCACCTTTACTTCCAAGATCTTTATCTGGTAACTATTTAAGGCTGAATCAACCCTGGAGCCGAGGTCATTTTTTTTGTCTTAAGTCTGGCTCCATTCAGATTTGAACCCACAACCTTCAGATCTGCATTCCCCTCATGACCAAGAGACACCCTAAAAAGGTGTCTTAACTAACCATATCATACCATATAGGCATTCAAACAAAGAAATGAATGGAATATGCTGACACACAATTCTAGGAGGAAAGTGATTTAAACTCCAGACTTACAAGATTCTCTGCATCTGCTTTACTAACATCTTGCACTTGTTTCAGCTTGACTCTTTGACTTTCCAGCAAGTTTCTTTTCTGAGTGATGTCTCGCTCCAGGTGGTTAATTCTATGCAAGATAATCAACACATTCAGCTGATCCCCATGACAATGATGAAATATATCATGAAAACAAATGACAGTAGTTTATAGGAAGTGCAGCTGATTGGCTAAACATAGTTCGCTGGGAATAGTGTATAACTAAGAGAGATCAATGTAGCAATTGCCCACTTAGAGAGAATGCCTTGTGATGACATACTATACAACGCATAGACTAAATGAGGAGAAAGGATGTAGAGCATGAGGTAGAACAAGAACAATATGGAAAGATAACAACAGAGAAACTCTACAACACAATCATGTTTCTATGGTCAAGGTGGCCAGAATAGTAACAACTAGAACCTTGTTTCTCCCTCAACACCTAAGCAAAACAAGAAGAGGTGAAGAAGAAGAAGAAGAAGAATGTGGCAATCAGCCAGGAAGATCACACAACTAATGTCGAAAAAATGTAACAATGACCCAGAGAAACTGTATTACTAAAACAGAAAGAACAAACAACTAAAAACATCAGTACTGTAAATATCACATTTAGAAAACAGTTAATCGATAAATATTATCATTATATTACTAAACTCAACACAATGAAGCAATGAGGTAAATATCATTATCAACATTATAATGTCCTATTTTGCTGTTAAGCATTGTGGGGGGACACAGTGTGTGATCTCTACTTGATGGGTAGCTATGGCTACTGACATTCCGTGTTGATGTAGAAGGTGTTCAATGTTATCAATCCATCTTTTCCTAGGCCGACCTGTTGCTTTCACATTGGATTTTTTTAATGCTTAGCACATGTGTTGCTAGTTGTTTTGGCTGCATTCTAACAAGATGACCAAACCCTCTGATCTTTTGTTTCTCAATAACTCTGGCGGAGGGTGTTGTTCCAATAGTCTGACAGACAGCAGTATAATTTTTCACTTTGTCTTTGACAGTTGAGTTTGCAGCTTCCCACAGGCATTTCATTTCACAGGTGTTAATGTTGTGTAGGTTAGCCTTTCATAATGTCCACATCTGGCACTGGTAGCAGAGTGTTGGTATAAATATGCTGTTTATAACCTGTTTGTTGGCACTCATACTTATGTTTGGGGTCTTAATAATAGCCTCAGTTGGTATATAAGTGCACTGGCTCATTGGCATCTTGTGAGTGCACTGTATAATAAAAAGAGAGCTAATTTCAGCTAAGGTACATCACATTAATAGGTTACTAACAATAATAGTAATAATAATGACAACATCATTGAGATTACCTGTCGTGTAAGGTCTTAACCTGGTCATGAAGACTTTCATTTTCTGTCTTCACTGCTTTCATTGCCACAGACTGCTTTGATGCCTCATTCAAAGCTACCTGTTATAATGGATGGCCACTGTTTTTATTGTTACGGACTAGATATTACACAAAAGGAAAAAAAAGAACCTGTTACATCATCATCATTAATCAGCAAGTCCTTTACAGAACATCGCTCTCTTCATGGCATGCCTGAAAGTATTCCTTTCCCTAGCCAGCTCTCTGGCCCAAGTGCTTTCAATGCCAATGCATCTTCAATGTCTTGTATCCATCTTCACGGTGGTCGACCCCTGCCTCGCCTTACACAAAGTGCATCCTCCATCACTGTCTTTTCCAAGCCACCATGACGCTTGATGTGGCAAAAATACTTCAACTTCCTGGCCAGGATGCTGTTTATGAGCCAGTTCTCCTTGATGTTCAACTCGCTCTGAATGTCAATGTTACGTGGACCTGTTACATTATATACTAAATGTTCACCGACTGTTTCACCAAACACTTTTTTTTTTAATTCTAGAAGTGTTAAATAATAGATGTTTTGGACAGAAATAATTACAATGAAATCTGTTTGGGAGAGACAGGCATTAAACTGTAAGTATGTTAGATAAGCGAATGTTCTTTTTTGAACTAATAAAACCAAGAAAACTTTCTTTTTTTGAACTTCTTCTTCTTCTTCGCTTTCACCAGCTATACACTCTGGCGGAAAGTTCTGGTTGCTCGTCCACTACTGAACTGCAGTCCTGCTCCAGAACCTGAGTGTTTTTGTGTGCATCAGTTTTACAGATCTCATTCTCTTGAATACAGACTGTTGGTTCCTTGCCTCTCCGGCAGATGCACTCCGACTTCAAAGGAAACTCCTCAATTAGTCGACTCTTACGACATGCTTTTGGGGAGGCAGTGGGTCTATTCTTGTTTTCTCCACAATGGGGCCCCGGAACCCACACAGGTTTTTTTAAAACTAATATAACCTTTGATGTTTTAATATAAATCTGACTCAGACATAAAAAGTGAAAGAAATTTACAAATTCTCAACATTAAGACTTCTCAAAGAAATCTTGACACTCCGGATTACCTTCAGTTTTGCTTCTAGAATTTTTATTTCCTGTACGTCTGCTGACACTTCAGTTTTTGTGTCAGCCTTGTTTGACGATGAACCATCATCCAAAACTTGTTTTTCTGTCTGCAATTTCTCCAGGTCTACTTGTAGCTTCTGATCAGGAAATAATAACAATATTTCAGTGGAATACAGCAGAGAAGACATTATGATGGTCAATATATTAGTGATCAGAATAATTTGTGTATGCAGCTGAGTCAGAGAGAGAAAAGACCCATACATGTATGTTTAATATGATGTCATGGCTTGAATATGGGTAGTTTATTACTGTATTTACTTTAATGGGTTCTGAAAGATAAGCATACTATACACACGTGTTCAACAAAATATGAAAACTACACATGTGTTGTACAAGATAAGAACCAAATGCATGTTAGACAATATAAACAATGTACACAGGTGTGTTGTGTATGATAAATAAATATACACAAATAGTTTTTTGATGTTACACAGCATGCGACCTGAATTGACCTCTCTAAAGCAGCAGACATCATAAAACAAAACTATACCTGAATATGTTGCTTGGCAGCTTTCAATCTGCCGTAAGCTGAAGAAAGTTCCACTTTCAGTTTATCTACTGTTTCTCTCAATGACTCCTCTGATTGTGCAGCAGACGCCTTAGCTTTCTTCAGCACCGATACCTGCTGCTGAAGGCGGGACATCCTCTGTCGGAGAGCTGCCATTGATCTACTTTCGGCAGTTCTTCGAGCTGAGTGATTGGTGGATGCTGCTGACGTGAGACAGGGAGGTGGAGGTGTTGTTGTAAACGCTGCTGGTTGACTTGTCAGTGGTGATAAAGATGATGATGTGGGATTGATGAATGCAATGGGTGAAGTGGCAAATTCTCTTTGTGCCCCTGGGAACAGAAGTGGACAAACACCATGGTAAAGATCAATAAAGATTCACTATAACATTTTTTTATAGTAACATTCAAAAGACACAACAGGAAAAACTCATTGTAACATATTTATATAGTACCATTCAAAAGACACAACAGGAAAAATTCATTGTAACATATTTATATAGTACCATTCAAAAGACACAACAGGAAAAATTCATTGTAACATATTTATATAGTACCATTCAAAAGACACAACAAGAAAAATTCATTGTAACATATTTATATAGTACCATTCAAAAGACACAACAGGAAAAATTCATTGTAACATATTTATATAGTACCATTCAAAAGACACAACAAGAAAAATTCATTGTAACATATTTATATAGTAACATTCAAAAGACACAACAGAAAAAATTCATTGTAACATATTTATATAGTAACATTCAAAAGACACAACAAGAAAAATTCATTGTAACATATTTATATAGTACCATTCAAAAGACACAACAGGAAAAATTCATTGTAACATATTTATATAGTACCATTCAAAAGACACAACAAGAAAAATTCATTGTAACATATTTATATAGTAACATTCAAAAGACACAACAGGAACAATTCATTGTAACATATTTATATAGTAACATTCAAAAGACACAACAAGAAAAATTCATTGTAACATATTTATATAGTACCATTCAAAAGACACAACAGGAAAAATTCATTGTAACATATTTATATAGTAACATTCAAAAGACACAACAAGAAAAATTCATTGTAACATATTTATATAGTACCATTCAAAAGACACAACAAGAAAAATTCATTGTAACATATTTATATAGTACCATTCAAAAGACACAACAGGAAAAATTCATTGTAACATATTTATATAGTAACATTCAAAAGACACAACAAGAAAAATTCATTGTAACATATTTATATAGTACCATTCAAAAGACACAACAGGAAAAATTCATTGTAACATATTTATATAGTAACATTCAAAAGACACAACAAGAAAAATTCATTGTAACATATTTATATAGTACCATTCAAAAAGACACAACAGGAAAAATTCATTGTAACATATTTATATAGTAACATTCAAAAGACACAACAAGAAAAATTCATTGTAACATATTTATATAGTACCATTCAAAAGACACAACAGGAAAAATTCATTGTAACATATTTATATAGTAACATTCAAAAGACACAACAAGAAAAATTCATTGTAACATATTTATATAGTACCATTCAAAAGACACAACAGGAAAAATTCATTGTAACATATTTATATAGTAACATTCAAAAGACACAACAGGAAAAATTCATTGTAACATATTTATATAGTAACATTCAAAAGACTCCACAGTAAAGATTCATTTCAACTACAGAGTTTGAACAAACAATACATAAACGGTGCATACTACTGTAACCTGCAGCCTAAAGGATATGCTCTTCACCTGGGTTTACCCTGGTGAAACAGACAGTTCTTGCATGTAGTCGATTCCTGTGTTTCAGTTCGAAGGATTCACTTATTTGCTTCATTTTAATCAATTGTTACTGTAGTATGCACAGCAAAAAAATTGGGCAACTT
Organism: Candidula unifasciata; assembly: GCA_905116865.2. Classification (NCBI taxonomy): domain Eukaryota; kingdom Metazoa; phylum Mollusca; class Gastropoda; order Stylommatophora; family Geomitridae; genus Candidula; species Candidula unifasciata. The sequence goes on along the minus strand of CAJHNH020000433.1, from coordinate 677,793 downwards.
ATTGTTTGTGTCTTCAAAGATTGCTTTGATATTTATATAGTAACATTCAAAAAGCATCCCAGAAAAGCTTAACTGTAACAAATTGTATACAGTAACATTCAAAAGGCACTACAGTAAAGATTAAATGAAACATATTTAGATGGTAATATTAAATGAACTTGATATTTCTTTCACTCTCTGTGTGGGTTCAGGGGGCCCCATTTTGGGGAAAAACTATAGACCCACTGCCCCCCTCAATCAGCGCATCATAAATGGCAACTAATTAGGGCCCAAATGTGCAGGCATCACAGCCTAGCTGTACACCACAACACAATATGCAAACTGCCCCTTTAAGAACAAATGAAGAGGAGAAACAGTGATTTATGAAGAGGAGAAACAGTGATTTATGAAGAGGAGAAACAGTGATTTATGAAGAGGAGAAACAGTGATTTATGAAGAGGAGAAACAGTGATTTATGAAGAGGAGAAACAGTGATTTATGAAGAGGAGAAACATTGATTTATGAAGAGGAGAAACAGTGATTTATGAAGAGGAGAAACAGTGATTTATGAAGAGGAGAAACAGTGATTTATGAAGAGGAGAAACAGTGATTTATGAAGAGGAGAAACAGTGATTTATGAAGAGGAGAAACAGTGATTTATGAAGAGGAGAAACAGTGATTTATGAAGAGGAGAAACAGTGATTTATGAAGAGGAGAAACAGTGATTTATGAAGAGGAGAAACAGTGATTTATGAAGAGGAGAAACAGTGATTTATGAAGAGGAGAAACAGTGATTTATGAAGAGGAGAAACAGTGATTTATGAAGAGGAGAAACAGTGATTTATGAAAAGGAGAAACAGTGATTTATGAAGACAAATCAAAGCAAAAGTCTAGTGACCAAGCTGGGACATTTCACCCTGCCATGTCAAGACATGAGGATAAGATTTTTTACCGTGATCCACTGGACAACTAATCCACAGAGGTAATTTTGTGTGACCGGCTGCTCTTTCTGATATCCGTTTATTTGCTGTTGTCCGTACAGGTCGATGTATTGGGATTCTATGTGGCTAAAAACAGAAAGGCAGATTTTTATATTAGCTTTGATAAAATATTTAAAAAAAACACATTAGTATGAGATCACTTATGTATTATATTAGAATGGAAAGTGATAAATTAAATTTAGGACATCAATGGTTCACAGATGTGACACACACACACACACACACACACACACAAAAGATCCTAATTTTATTTATCATTATTAAGTGCCTTGTCTGATGTGCCAACTGGCATGGGGGATCATTCTCCTCCACAACTTGTGATCTTGGAAAGCCTATATCAGTTATTTTGCTGTCATCTCTCCATGTCATAACAAAAAAATGTTTTTAGTCTTTTCATATGCCCTCTTTTATCCCTTTTTGTCCTGGGTAGTTAGCATCCTTTGGATATTTTCTCCTGGTTATGTCGATGTGTTGGGAAATGAGCAGGCAGGAAGATAGACTAGACGGTTTGGTGAACTGATGTAGGACAAGCTAGATATTGTGAGGGCCCTTTGGGAGTGAGTGAACAGAGCCAAGGCACCGATAGATCATTACGGTCTGAGGAGAATGGTGCTGCAAGGAGTTACAAGGAGATCTGGCCGACGCTAAATCGTCATGACACGTACTTTGGTTTCTGTAAAGTAGCCATTCTGTGTCCTGAAATGATTTGTTTCTCTTCTGCATGCTGTTTCACGCAGACTAGGATACAACTGAATTGTAAATCTTTGCTTGCTGCTGAAGATGGGGATGGAGCATTTATGGGGGTGTCCTGAGTGCAGTTATGTCGGTTCTTAATTCAACATTCTTCCATCTCTTTCAACAATTCTTTGCCATTATCACAACATGTTCCAGTTTCTTTCTTCACATGCGCCAGAAATGATGACTGTTTCTTTCTGATGACTAATAAGTTGTCTTTGGGCCCTCACCTATTTCAAAACCTGGATTTCTCATTTTAGCTGTCACAGTATTTTAAACATTCTAATGTAAAACCACATATCTGAGGCTTCAAGTAATTGTTTAACTTCTTTACTAACAATTCAGGATTCATGGCCAAATGTTACATCTGACTCTATACAGCATGCAAGCCTTCTTTTTCTAACCTCCCATTAAACTAATTTATTCTTGATTTCCCTAACTAAACAATATTTTCTTTAAAATAAGTCAAGTACCCTTTTCCTACGCCAGGCGTATCGGGTATTTAGAGCTAGACCTAGATTTTACAGATCAAACTGGCTGCCTTTACTTCTCAGGACTGCACCTTGTACTCATTCAAGGCTGGGTCGACCTAGAAGCCAAGCTCATTTTTATTTGAAAAGTCCGGCCCCAGTCAGGAAACAAAACCCTGACCTTCCGATCCGCAGGCGAGTGTCTCGCCACTAGACCATGGCAGCTCCATTATTTGCTTTATGAAATAATATATTTCTGCAACATTACATCAAGCAAATATTGCTATGTTGGAGAATATTTAAATATATATATATACATATTGATAACCACACAGAAAAACCATGATAAAAGGTCGACTCTAGAATTCTGTTATGTGTAGCTGCAGAAGGCATTCAGACTAATATCATCAACCAGCCAGTTGAACTGGACTGACTTTCTACCCCACTAGGACATCACACAAGCGATAAACAACCGATGACAAAAAGTGCCACCATGTGGATGAGAATCACCCGTGGGGAGGTCACGGAAACCGCGTTCAGCCATTAGACCATATTTATGGCCTGGCTATATTGCAGCCCCATGGCAATAGCCATGGTGGGGCTTCAAATAACGAAAAATTGCATCTCACAAATGGATGACTAGTGAGTGACCAGCCAGTACACAGAACCTAGAACAAAGTCTGATTTAATCAGTTTCAGATTCAGTGTTAACAACTTCACACTAGTGATCTATCTGAGCGATAAAAAATGATTTTACAGTTGTAACTACACAATTCTATTCCTAATTATGGAAAATGATATAATTAAATCAAGAGACAATGTTGCAGATATAGATAATCTATTTGAAGTGAATAAAAGAAGAAGAAGAATTAAGTCAATTTTTTATAATTAAGCTCACACATAATGAGTAAACAGTCAATTATTCCTGTTTATAAATATGACACATTTTTTTTTTTTATTTGGCTTCCATGCAAAGCAAAAGAATCAAAATCAATGGCAGCAAAATAAATATAAAACAATTCAAGTGAAAAGAAACAAAATGTTTGTATGGCTTGCCGGTCTTACTTTTGTTTTTTTGTTCAGAATGTCTGGCTGAAGTCCCTTAACTCTATGAATCTTGACACGAGAATGCTTTGCAATAGTTTTCCCCAAACTTGAAGGCTGTGACTCAGACTCACTGTGTTCAAATTTACATAAAAACCAACAATAAATTCATAGTTTACTCAACAGTGGCAGCATACTGAAAAGTGACAGCATCTGGGGGTTAATAGGCAGGCTATAAACATAATTCTGCCAATTCTGGTTTCAAAGTCATCCACAGATAGTTTGGTAGTTCACCCTTTTGTACTGACTTCGACAATGCCAAGTTAAACTACAAACAGTCCATTTTCATCATAACGTGTTTTGTCTATAATAAATAGACCGAAGCACTGTTACAGAGATGACTGACTTCTAATGTACTTCTGTTGACATGTGGTTCTAGTGTCTGTAGTATTTTTTTTCGACTGGAGAACTTTTGTATACGTGGGCGAAGCATAAACAAATCCCCTAGACACTTGGCCAACGTGCGATGCCTCTGACAGATCGCACATAACATACACAGGCATAAAAGCATGATGACGCTGATGATTCAACATCTAATAATGGTACTATATTAACAGAGTGACAATGTCATCATAAGAGATTACATACAAATCACGGACGCTAATGACAATAATAATGAAGATTACACCTTTTATTATAATAAAGCCTTTAGTCAAATCTAGTCAGTGTCTGTGGCTTAGGCGTTGTAAACCAGTTTTGTAATGCCGGGGTGCTGGGTTCAATCCCAGCTGCAGACGGCTTGTCTTGCGTTGGTTTCGACAGTGGTACTGAGAGCTGAACATTCAGAAAGCAGTGGCAAACTACTGAGTGCAACATTTCCTAGAAAAACCAAAACAGCCAAAAAATGCTGGGGTTGGTTCTGCAACATCCTGTAAAGGATTCACAACTCACTTTTTCAGTCAAATAAACAATAATCCATTTACAAATTAAAAAAAAAAAAGCAATCATTCAAAAAATCCGGTACAAAGTACCGCCATTTGTTAGGCATCATTTGTTAGCATCGCTTTAATAAAACACTTTGAGGTGAGTACTGGCAAATTTCTTAGAAACTTTGAAGTCAAGTAATGGCAACTTTTTCCTAGAAAAACAAAGCCCTGGATATAATAATAAATAATTCAAGACAGCTGGTAACAAAGCTGAATGATCAATCAATAATGGAAGTCTCTCTTACCTATTGCCAGGTTCACACACTTCTTCCCACTCCTCATCACTGCCATTATCTAGTCCAGATGTGTCTTCTGCACTGTGACTCAGAGGTGTCTGCCATCACAAACAGAAATAAAGCAGCAAATAACATAACTACAATGGAGTGACATTAGGGAGTTATTTCAAAACTTGTCAAGGAATGCCAGACTGGTTCCCCATCTCATCCGGTGTTAGACAAGGATGTGTCTTCTCATTATACCTCTTCACCACTTACATGGACAGAATTAAACAGCAGGCAGATACAAGCGCTGGTTAAAAAAACAAAACATGAACTGCTTTTTTTGCAGAAGATCTGTGTCTAATACACCATCAAGAACAGAATTTACAACATCATACTGTCTCCACATCAAACCTGCACAAAGTATGATGGGCCCACAGCTTTGTGGTATTCAAGGTTCCTCAATCCAAAACTGGAAGGTGGTGACCTAAGCATTGCTTCTATTCCTAATTATTAGGAGCATTCTTTTGAAACCCCTTCAGGCCACTCCATATGTAATTGTGTGCACTGATCATTTGTTTGGACCTCTAAAAAAAAAAAGCCTCGAGAGGCAAGGACTTCACACAGGTGCAGAAGTAACATGGTAAACACTTGGTTCGGTCAGCAACCACAGTCTTTTTTTGTTTTGTTTTGGCAGACAGCATTCATCACCTACCTAAGCAATGGGATGCTTGCCTGAATACCTACAGTGATTTTTTTCTGACAAACCCATGGTGCATAATTTATTCAAAATGAATGCTCTGTTTAATGCTGTCACACCTGTTGATGTTTCTTTCATGGTTTTGAGATAAAGTCACTGGAATGGTTTTCAAATGAGCACTCCTTATGTGAAGTATTTAGCTTGTGTGTTGTGTCTGTGTTTTCCCCTGTACCCTGCTACCTATAGAGTAAACCACCTCTGAAACTTCAAGAATCTCATCAATGGCAAACCAATAGGGAAAATACCAGAAACTCTGGTAATCTCCAGAAACATTATAACTGGGTCACCTGTAATAGTTACACCAGCCTGTGAGCATTAACTGAAACTCTTTTGCCCAATGAATGCTCATAAAAAAATGGGCCATAAACACGTCAGAATTTCCAGACATTGTTTTTTTTTCAAGCAACCATATTATAAAGGTCATTAATAATTTTTTTAAACAATTTCTTATCTATATTTAAATCTGTGACTCTTTAAATGTAAAAAGACATGAAAAAAAAGTATTGGGTATCCAAGCTGTGACCTTGTGACCTCTACCACAGAGGTTTACTGGAAAATATAACATCAGCTTGCTTTCAAAAAACTATTGAGATCATAAGGAAAGCCTCATAAATGCTATTTTTAGTGACAATATTTAAATCCTGTCCTTGTAAACACCGCAGAGGTGCACATTGGGCCATCGGAATTTACCTTTGCTTTTAGAGAACAGGCCACTGCAGACAGTCATTTATTGGTATCTGCCTGGATGTGGCAGGACCTGGTGTGACCTAGATTTAGGCTTCTCAGGGTGAAAGTGTTAAATGAAAGTTTTCCTTCAGGGATTTCAGCCCGAAAGATCAATGCCAAGTGACTCCTCCTTCTTCTTGTTCTTTTTTCCTAATCTTGTTTTTCTTTTTTTTTTCACGTTCCCCAGCTGTACACTCAAGCAAAAAGTTCTGGTTGTTTGTCAACCTCTGGACTTTGCTTCTGTTCTGGAACTTGAGTTTTGCATAACCACCCATTTGAAAGATCTGGCTTATTAGTATGCAGCCTGTTGGTTCTTCACCTCTCAAACAGATGCTCTCTGTTTGAAGTAAGGAAAGACCCCTAATTAGTCACTCTTTTATTACAAGCTTGTTTGGGAGGAAACAAAAAAAAGGGGGGGGGGGGGGGTGGTTGCAGTGATTTTTGTTTGTTTACAAAATTGTGCACCAGAAGACAAATATGGAATTCAGAGACTCAAAGAGACTTTATACTGATGTTAATCCAATGTTACAGAAGTATAGAGTCTAGAGTGAAAACTTCTGTGACAAAAATAAAAGGAAGTGTCAAAAAAAAAAAAAGTAGGAGTCAAATATACCTGCTGCGCTGGAACTTTATGATTTTTCCTCCTATTCTTTGTCATCAGACTAGAGGCTACTGCACTGACAAGGTCATCAGATCCGTAAAAAGCGTTTCTGTTATCTTGTGCCACTTTAGCATCATGTGACTTTTGTCTGACATCTTCCAGTTTATGTCTGAGACTAGCATGATGGAATGAAAACAAACAAAATTGTTGTATCACAAATAAATAAATGTGTTAATCATAATTACAATCAATGTGTTAACTATTACAGTACCATAGGACAGTCAAATTAGTTTTAAATCAAACTGTAATGTGTTTCTTGGTTCTGAAAGAGTTAATCATAAATATACTCCATTTGTTGATCATGCATACAAGCAATGTGTAAATCATACATACAAGCAATGTGTAAAAATACTGTGCCATACAAGCAATAGCACACAATCATACATACAAGCAATGTGTCCCTCATACATACAAGCTAATGTGTAAATCATACCCCCAAGCAATGTGTTTAATCCAACTTCTTCTTCAAGCAATGTGTAAATCATACATACAAGCAATGTGTAAATCATACATACAAGCAATGTGTAAATCATACATACAAGCAATGTGTAAATCATACATACAAGCAATGTGTAAATCAAGGGGATTTGCTACACTGCAATGAATTTATCATACATACAAGTGTCTGAGGCTTCATACATCAAGCAATGTGTACTAAAAGTCATGCACAATAAGCAAACACTTAACGTTACAAATCAATAATGCAGGCCATATATCAATAATAGTCATTTAATGTCTAATCCTTACAGATCACTGAGCTTGAAGACACATGAGCAACAAGCATTGAGTGTCAATCCCACTCACCCTGATAAACATGTCTCCTACATCCCTCAGTATTACTCAGATCTTCTCTCCCCCTAATCCCACTCCACAAGATCATTGAGTTTCCTAATTCCCCCTCCCGCAAGATCATTGAGTTTCTAATCCCCCCCCCAAGATCATGAGTTTCTAATCCCCACTTCACAAGATCATTGAGTCAGTTCTAATCCCACTCCCAAGATCATTGAGTTTCCTAATCCCACTGAATCCCTGAGTTTTTCATCCCACTGCAAAGATCATTCAGTTTCTAATCCAACTCACAAGATCATTGAGTTTCTAATCCCCAACTCACAAGATTTGAGTTTTCTAATCCCACTCACAAGATCATTGAGTTTCTAATCCCACTCACAAGATCATTGAGTTTCCTAATCCCACTCACAAGATCATTGAGTTCTCTTAATCCCACTTCTTCACAAGATCACCCACATGAGTTTCTAATCCCACTCACAGATCGTTGAGTTCTCTACTCCTAAAAGTCACAAGAGAAGCTCATTGAGTTTCTAATCCCGGCTCACATGATCATTGAGTTCCAATCCCACTTACAAGATCAATGAGCTTCTAATCCCACTCACAAGATCAATGAGTTTATCATCCCACTCACAAGATCATTGAGTTTCTAATCCCACTCACAAGATCATGTTATTCTAGTTTTCTCACCAGATCAGTGATTTTTCTCACTCACAAGATCATTGAGTTTCTAATCCCACTCACAAGATCATTGAGTTTCTAATCCCACTCACAAGATCATTGAGTTTCTAATCCCACTCACAAGATCATTGAGTTTCTAATCCCACTCACAAGATCATTGAGTTTCTAATCCCACTCACAAGATCATTGAGTTTTAATCTCAATCATTGAGTTTCTAATCCATTGAGTTTCTAATCCCACTCACAAGATCATTGAGTTTCTAATCCCACTCACAAGATCGTTGAGTTTCTAATCCCACTCACAAGATCATTGATTTTCAATCCCACTCACAAGATCATTGAGTTTCCTCAAACATTTATTAAAGGACTTTAAATGTAATCAGTTAATTAACTCTTTGAGTCCCAAGGGGTAGTAAAGAAAGTAATAAAATCGGCGCATAATGCGTTCTTTGGGCTTCTAGGTAGGAACCTATGAACATATGATGTGTTCCTTGGGACTCAAAGTTGAAACTTCCACTCAAAATGTATCAATATCTTACAAAGGTGCATTAAGCCATCAATTTGTTATCAAGAATGTTTCACTCATTAAAATCTTCTGGCAAGCATTTATCTTCTTGTCTCACAAACCATTTACCAGGAAAGACGACAGTTATATAACAAAATAGTTTATACACAGTTTATAAAAATGTAAATGGACCCTTTTCCCCGCCTGTAGACGTTTTGGTAATACAGGGCTAGATCTATATTTTTATAGACCAATCGGCAGGTGATGTGGTCAGCATCAGGGCGTGAACCCACGACCTTCTGATATGTAGCTGGGCGTCTAGCCGCCAACGCCAGGGTGACTACTTTATAAAAAATGTGAAAAAATATAATTATCAATCATGATGAGACTGAACTATGGGCAAAAATCATCAAGAACAGACATGAGATGCATATACACATAAGACAGAAAATTGTTATCTTGAAAACAAAACAAGAAAACAGAAGAAATAAGTTGTCATAACCACCTTTGAAGTTGATGTTTCATATCTGCAAGCTCCATTCGATACTTGGATGCTTCCTGCTGGGTGCTGGTCAAACCCGATATTATTTTACTGGGGAAAAGTAGCATATGATATGTTAACAATCAGGCTATGTATAGCATTCAGGATGTAACATCACATTTTTATTTATTTGTGATTTCTAAACAATATTAACTGCTATTTTTTAAAATTTATAAGTTGATCTCGTAATATAGATTTAAGCTCACCATAATCTTTATGAATTAATGTAAGACAATGTTGCATGCACAATTATATCATATGTGTTATGTATCTTGTAGCTAACTATTTTAGTAAATGTTATTTTGTATCTTCAAAATGATTGTTGAAACAAGGGTAAAAATATATTAAGAGTTAGCATCCTCAATTCTTGCTTAATGTAATGTTTGCTTGTTTGTAAGTTCATTCATTTAATTACCACTGCATAAAGCCATCTGCACAGTCACTAATTTTGTAAAGGAACAAAGGGTCAAAGGTTCAACTGCTATGATGAAGCCTGTGGCTCACACTTTGAGAATTTAAAACTGCAAGAGAGTGACAGTTATCCTCCCTGACGGTGAGACTAGTCTTGCAATCACTGCTTAGACAGGTCACTAACAAAAATGCTAAAGAATGTGTTGAAAGAGCTAACAGTGATTACACAAAACAACAGAAAATAGAATTCATAAGCGTAAACACTATATAGATTGTGTTGTTTGCCTAGTAGAGCAGAGCCAAGTAATCAAAGATTATTCTTCAAATTTGATGAGAATAAGCTGGACCAATCGAAGGTGTCATAAATATGTCTTGAAAGAAACTGACTCACAAAAAGAACTAAGTCTCTCCAGAAAAAGAAACTCTACATTCTTTGGTCATATTATGAGAAGGAGAAAACTGGAGTATATTGGAGGGAACAAGAAGCAGAGGGACATCAAGAGAGAAGATGTTGGAAAGTTCAACATCATGGCATGGAAGATCATCTGTTTCAGAATTAACTGAAAATACATGAGACAGCAGGTTGAAGACAGACCTGATTAACAACACCATATAGTAGGTGTACCAAATGCCACAATGTATGGACTAAGAGATGAAGGTTCTTCAGTTCATACAAGAATGGACAACAAACTGACGAGACTAAGAAAAAAAAGTCTTTAAAAAGAACACAGAGGTGAGAAGGAAACAGTTGTATCTTATTCACCTCTTCTCTTGGATGAGATCGTCCCTCTGGCTAACAGCTCGCATGATATCCCTCTCCAGCTTCTCGATGTGGACAGTTTTACTGTGGACCTGCAGACATATATACAAACATAAAAAAAAGGTAAAGTTAGAAGATGTGAACCAGCCTCATTGCACACTGTTATAAACCATAAGTGCTCTGCCATCAGTACAGACAGCTGATAAGAAACTGTCCGCCTGTGTCGCCGTCTGCACGCAACTCCGTAGCTACAGCGACGTTTTTCCGTTTACCCCAGAGTGTTAATTCTGGTACCCATTATCTAGAGGCTTAGGGAACCCCGAGGAATCGTCCGGTTTCGAACACCAGCCCTGGGCTGCAGCTAGTCGCAGCTAGATTTGAAAATGAGCCTCCTATCGACTGCGCTAATGCGGCCCCACAAACATAAACACCTCAAACATACACACTTACATGTACAAACAGCATTAGTGGCAGCAATGGAGCAGCAAGGCAAATAGTTCCTTGTCATCTACATGTTAATCATCATCAAGTACCAGCATCACACTGATAACTGACTAATACATCTAATACTCCCTGTGTGCATTCCACAGGCCTTATTTTGTTTTGTTGGGAGGGGAAAACGGGGGGGGGGGGGGGGAGACAGACCCAATGCTCCTTAAAAAGCATGTCTAAAAGACAAATAATTATTGATTTGCTGAGATCAGATATGATGGGCCTAAAGGCACAGATATTACAGCCTAGCTGTGAACCACAACATAGCATTCCAAGTGCCCTTTTACAGACGAACACAAAAGAAGAAATATGAAACATGAAGCATTAGGCATGTTTAACTTCTCTTGTAATGTTATCTGCCTACACTTAATGTTGCCTTCCATCTGCATGCTTACCCTCTACTTTTCCTCCATCATACACTTTAACAAGGAATTGTTTTGTTTATATGGCAGAAGTCTCTTCCTCCTTTCTACTTTTTGTTTTCCCAGCCAGTGGTTTTCAGATGAAAAGGTGGCCTCTATGAAAGCTATGGAGCCAAGCATGTCAGAAACTGGTCCATGCAGCTTGGTTTCTAATGGTATGCCAACTGGCCAGACCTGAAATCTTTCTACTACATGCAGAGAGCGTGGCAGACATGTTCAGTATTATGGCAGTGCCTGTCTACATGGGCACAGTTCAGAGTCTCCAGTTCCTGTGGATATGGTTGTGGAATTCATTGTGACCTGTTTCTTCCGTGTGAGGAGGCTGACTGGGTCTTCAGGGTTGTGTCCTGGATAGAATGTGCTCCAATGGGTTCTAATGACTGTCTTGATTTGGTTTTATTTTCCTGACAATTGCATCCTGCGTCTGCGAGTTCTTAACTGTGTGAAGGTATCTTAATAGTCTTGCCTTATCATAGTGTTGATAAAATTAAACATTGATGGAACAATATTTGAAAATGTACAGACTACAAAAAGGTGCCATAATGATTGACAGCCAAATCGAAACTTCAACATATTAAGATGTTAGAAAATAGTGTATTACCACCTGATTTATTTAATTTTCTCAGAGAAATAATGATGTAATCTATACAAGATATGCCAGCAAAATCAGCTATAATGTATAAAATCTATATTTTGCTGATAGATTTGATCAAGGTGGTTGAAATGCAACTTCAAGAAATGATGCACATATTTGCAACACAAATTTAGAAGAAAACAATCTTAATTTGAGCAGTTGAAAAACAGTTGAGAAATAAACATTTTAAACACATTCTTGAATATGATGACGCCCAATTTTAAACATAATTCAAACATTTTGAAAAAAAGTATCTTATACACAGAAAAATATGGTACATATTCTATTGGAGAATACCTGTGATTTAAGAAGTGACAACTGTTTATCAGTTTCTCTCTTATCTCTGCTCTTTCGACACAGGCTTCTTAACTGAAACTCATACTCTGCAAATTATACAGCATGAACAATTCAAATAATGAAAATGTGGTTATGAATATATGTTCATTATAACATGATGTGACAAACCATAAACCTAATGTGTGTTATGAATTAACAAAAAGTCACAAACTATGAATATCTAGGCCCCAAAATAAAGAGTGATGGTGACTGTTCAACAGAAGTCAACATTTTAAAGAGCATGCATCTATCCTGTAGAAACATATGGGTGTGAGTCCTGGTCTATCCCGTAGTCATTAGGGAAGAAAGAACGCTTTTGAGCTGAAATGTTACAGAAAGATTCTAAGAATTTCATGGATCAGAAAGAAAACTGGCATCCTAAAAGACCTAAACATCAAGGAAGAATGGCTCCTTAACAGCATCTTGTCTCGGGAATTGAAATATTTTGGCCATATCAAGGGCCACTGCGGACTGAAAAGAATAATAGCTAAAGGCATGGTACCTGGAAAGAGGGGCAGGGGCTAACCAGCATGAAGATGGAACACAGGATACAAGTGACTCCTTGAATATGAAAGAACACGAGACGGGAGAGCTGGCGAGAGACTGAGCTTCTTTCAGGCAGACTGTGATGACAGTGACATTCTGCACAGGACTTGCTAGGTTTTGTGATTATGAAGTAACAACTACACACTTAAGGAGCAATCTGCTAATCTGAGAATCATACAAAATATGGGCGGTGCATAAAGTCTATAGTTCCAAGAAAATTGTGAACTTGAACACACAGTAATTGCATAAGACAGTAGCTAGAAGTACCAAAAACAATAGTCAATAGAATTGCAATTTGTCATTGATGGAAGTAATCAGTGATGACCAGCTGGCTGAACACAAGCAATATTATTGCATAAGTCAAATCACCTGTCCGAACAGAAACCAGCAACTTGAATATCCTAATATAAATGATCACAGGCACAGTCGAAAGGCATTACACATGAAATAAACAGCTCACAATGTTGAACCAAGCATCCATCAGTAGCTGTGGCAACAAAACGTGGACCCAAGTCCATATGTGGAAAATGCATTCTCATAACGTGACCAAAAGCAGTCAACACTTCAAAGCTTTAACTGACTGCCTGTCTATTGTCATTGGACTGGAAATCCTCTCACCTTACATTGTGGTGTTGTAGCTAGTAGTTTTAAAACTATAAATGAGCTTATATTTGACCATTGGGGTAAATTATGCAAAAATATATGTTTGCTACTGAGCCAAGCATATGTGCACTTCTTCCTCTTCTTCTTCTCTTCCACCTTGTACCTCAGTGAAGTGTCGGGGGAAGATGTAACATTCGTTGATGAACTCTGTCAAGAGCACTATTATGATTGATGTTCATTTCTGTAAGGCTGTTCTTTATGCCATCACTCCATATTTCCCGAGGTCTTCCACTCGCTCTATACCCGTTATAACGTTTTAGTGTGGCTCGCTGTGGTGGATAGTACCAGAGCATTCTTGTTAGGTGTCCAAACCACTTCATTTCTTGTTATTTGATGACTTGTAAGACTGGCTTTATTCCTAGCATCTGTCTAATTTTGTGATTTCAAATTGTCTTTCTTTGAAACTCCTGCAGCTCTTCTAAGGCATTTCATCTCTGTTGCCACAATTTTACGTTCATTGAAGGGTGTAAGTGTCCACGTTTGGCACTGATATTTGCACTAAGTGATATGTGCCCTAAGGCATAAATATGTGTTAATCAATGTAGGTTAGTGCAGCTTACAGGGAACACTGCTATGAACTAAATTCTTATAGGGTCAAGGCAATACAGATTTACATATCATATGCATCAAGAAGCATTTACCCTCCTTCTGACTCTGTAGAGCCATCTTCAATTCATGAACTGCAGCCACATCGTGACAGGCCTGCACCCGGAGCAGATCCACTTCTTCCTGAAGGGATACTCTGAGTTGAAAAAATATTTGAAAACATACAAAAAAATTGAGCTTCAAGTATTTGTTTTTAATAATCCTCTGCTTTGTTTTATTCCATGGCTGGATGGTTTTGGTGGCTATTGTTTTTAGCCAACCCCCAAGCCCAATCTTATTAGTCGCCTCTTATGACATGCATGGTAGGGTGCAGGGTTACTATTTTTTTTGCTTTTCGTGATGGCCCTGGTAACAAATGTGTGAGGACATGGGGTGAGCTACATGCAATAACGGAGGATAGAAAGATTTGGCATGAGTTGGTTGAAGACCCATGAACCACTGGGGGATAGAGGGCAGTAGAAGAAGAAGAAGAATCTGCTCATTCGCATTCACCGTAATTCACCGTAATCTCCCGTGGAAAGTTCTAGTTGTTCATCCCCTTCTCGACTTAGTCTTGTTCCAGAATTTGAGTTTTGCATGCACATTTGTTTTTCACAAACCTGGCTTATTTGTATGCAGGTTGTTGATGGCTTGCTTCTGTGGCACATGCAATCCAACTTCAATGTTTATTAATTTTAAGTGGTGAAGTGATCAGCTGCTGTTTTCCTGACACTCTGAAGATCATCATATATTCATCATCAGATGGTGACAATAGGTTTACTAGTGGCTTATTTGTTGTTGTTGTTGTTGTTGTTGCTGGAGCAATGGAGGTCCTGATTTGTGCAATACTCCCAAGGTAGGTGCCTCCTCTGCTGAGAGAGACCAAGCCAAATGGGATAAGATCCTGTGAATTCTGATCTTCTGACCTTTAAACCCTTTTATATAAGTAATCCTTCTCAGGTCATGCATCAGAATGTTCAAGATGGATCACTATGGAATGAATGGCTGCCTCCAGTCAATCAGTCAGGTGTCATGTTGCCATCTGTCAATCACTCAGATTTCATGCTGCCATCTCCCTAAAGAAGGCTGGCTGCAATAGTTCCCTAACTGTTTCTCAGCCCCCAATGGCTCCCTAACACTGTCTCAGCCTCAGTGGCTCCCTAACACTGTCTCAGCCCCCAATGGCTCCCTAACACTGTCTCAGCCTCAGTGGCTCCCTAACACTGTCTCAGCCCCCAATGGCTCCCTAACACTGTCTCAGCCCCCAATGGCTCCCTAACACTGTCTCAGCCCCCAATGGCTCCCTAACACTGTCTCAGCCCCCAATGGCTCCCTAACACTGTCTCAGCCCCCAATGGCTCCCTAACACTGTCTCAGCCCCCAATGTCTCCCTAACACTGTCTCAGCCTCAATGGCTCCCTAACACTGTCTCAGCCCCCAATGGCTCCCTAACACTGTCTCAGCCTCAGTGGCTCCATAACACTGTCTCAGCCCCCAATGGCTCCCTAACACTGTCTCAGCCCCCAATGGCTCCCTAACACTGTCTCAGCCCCCAATGGCTCCCTAACACTGTCTCAGCCCCCAATGGCTCCCTAACACTGTCTCAGCCTCCAATGGCTCCCTAACACTGTCTCAGCCTCCAATGGCTCCCTAACACTGTCTCAGCCTCCAATGGCTCCCTAACACTGTCTCAGCCTCCAATGGCTCCCTAACACTGTCTCAGCCTCCAATGGCTCCCTAACACTGTCTCAGCCTCCAATGGCTCCCTAACACTGTCTCAGCCTCCAATGGCTCCCTAACACTGTCTCAGCCTCCAATGGCTCCCTAACACTGTCTCAGCCTCCAATGGCTCCCTAACACTGTCTCAGCCTCCAATGGCTCCCTAACACTGTCTCAGCCCCCAATGGCTCCCTAACACTGTCTCAGCCTCCAATGGCTCCCTAACACTGTCTCAGCCTCCAATGGCTCCCTAACACTGTCTCAGCCCCCAATGGCTCCCTAACACTGTCTCAGCCTCAGTGGCTCCATAACTCTTCCTTTAAGCCTGAAAAGTTCCCTAACTTTATCTCAGCCTCATTCACAATTTCAGACTGGTATTCACGGATTCCTTTATGTTATCATCCTTCTTTAAATGAATGTTCACTGCCTATCTCTTGCTGATATGTCTTAAACTTTTCTCTCATATTTAGTTTGTATAAGAGGATTATGTGACTACAATATTTCACTTGTCTTTTTTTTTAACTTCTTTCCACAACTCCTTCTTTCATTTCTAGCCTTTCCAGAAATCTCAGTATTTGATTACAATTGTTTACATGAAAAACAACTTTTTCTTCTAATTACAGTTATAATACTTTGAGTTTCTATGCTATGAAGCAAACATAGGAAATGTATTCGTGTGTTCCCTTCTAGTGATCTAAACATTTTACATGTAACTTCATGATAGATGCAGCCAAAACAGGTTGAGGTAACTGAACTACACAAACACCAGGCCACAGTTAAATAAACTGAGACTCATCTTATGGCTCATCGCCTTTCCTTCAAGAGCAATCTTTAGACTCAGCTCTGCTTGGCTGGATTGACCTCAGTACTACAGTGATATGAGGACATAATCCTGACACTGCTCTGGACAAAACTGAAGGCTACTAAATTGAAAAGCTAGTTTGCTAACCACTACACCACCATGATTCCTTATAGTACTTCTCAGTTTATGAACAGTTATGTTACTAAGCCTTACTAGTCTTTGGTTAGAAAGTTCTCAAGGAAAGAGTTTGAGATGAAAGTCACAGACTTTTCATGTGTCTACCATGTCAACGGCTACTACAGCTAAATCATGCTGGGTCGACATTTCATTATCATGTTAGTTTTACATCAGCTTTCATTCTATATTAGCATCTGTGGCTTAGGCATTGCGAATGCTGTGTTCAGTCTCAGTTGTGAGTGATTTTGCAGCAGAGTGCTTTGCGTCAGTTTCAAAAGTAGTATTGAGAACTGAATATTCAGAAAGCAGTGGCAAACTACTAAACATAAAACTGCCCGGTAAAATCACAAACAGCCACAAAATGCTTGAGTTATTCTGCAATACCCAGTAAAGCCAAGCTATTCAACTGGTGACCTGTGGGCCAAATATACTGTATTAATGATCTTTCTATGCTAGGGCTCTGGCCTCCGGCCCCTGACGATCCCCACTCTCCAATATTTTGCCCCTGAAAAAAAATATTTGAATAGCCCTACTGTAAAGCTAACTTTCTTCTCACTTTCAAAATAGGACATTCTACTTACATTTAAGGAAGACAGACCAGCAGATTCTGCTGAAAACATAAACTTTACAAATCGTGTATGAAGTGCAGCTGGGAACCTTTGTAGTGCAAGAGCCAACACTCTAAAAACCGATTTGATTGTGATAAATTTGGATCTACAGCAAGGCAGGGTTTTTAAATTTACTGAGGCTTCCAGATTGATCCATGAGTTAAACACACCTACAAAATCAGACATTCTATAGATTTCACTTAGTTTTAAAAGCATGCATTCCAAGGTTATGCCCCAACACCAAAAGCAGATATAAGTATGAATCAGTTGACTTTCAAAAGTTTAGATTTGCTTGTGCTACTGCACACTTTCCACAGCAGATTTTCTTATAATATTTGCATTTTCAAAAGTAGTTATTCTAGGGACTATAAGTAAGACAACAAAACACCTAATGTAAACTGGTATATTTTTTTAAAGCAGATTTGTTAAAGGACACTGACATAACTTACGTGTCAACCTGCAGCGTCCTGTTCTCAGCTTTCAAATATGCTAGTTCATTCCACACTTGGTCACTATTCTCTTTTTGCAGTGACCGAGGATCTGCACGCTTTGGTTTCTTTGGTCTTACACCCCTGCAATTCAATTCAAGCTTCACTTTAATGTAAAGTAGGAATATCATACTGAGAATATATAGAAAGTTGCAATAACATAATGAGAATATAAAGAGAGTTGCAAAGACATGTTGAGAATATACACAGATCTGCAATATACAGAGAACTGCAGTTCTTTACCATTTTTATAAAGTAGGTGTATCACATTGAGAATATACAGAAAGTTGCAATAACAGATTCAGAATATACAGAAAGTTGCAATAACAGATTCAGAATATATATAAAGTTGCAATAACAGATTCAGGATATACGGAAAGTTGCAAAACAGATTCAGAATATACAGAAAGTTGCAATAACAGATTCAGAATACACATAAAGTTGCAATAACAGATTCAGAATACACATAAAGTTGCAATAACAAATTCAGAATATACATAAAGTTGCAATAACAGATTCAAGATATACAGAAATACAGACAGCCAACTGGTAATGCACCACCTGAATGGTAAGTGTCATTCACAAAGCATTCAGGATACTAATCATATCACTGTACAAAATTCTATACAAATAAACAGCAGTGGTGAAGATTCTATTTCCTTGTCTGTCCATTATCTAACCAGTACAGCAACTGTTTTTGACCCTGGACTGGTTTTGACATTTCAGTGAGGGTTGTAGAAAGATGCAATTTACACTGCAGTGCTAGGTGTGTTGTGCTGGTAAATGTAAACTTGTGTTATTGTAAAGTGTTGTTAGCGTCATTCCATTTGCCTCTTTGTTCAAAAGATTGGAATTGCAATATTCAGTGAAAAGAACTAGTACTGAACAGAGTGACTTACCTTGAAAACTCCAAAGATTTCAATTCTTCTCTAACCAATCGGTAACTTGCTTGAAGGTTCTGGAATCTTTGCAGACGTTTATCATGAGCCCGTCTCATTTCTTCTAATTGGCGAACCTTCACAGTATTAAATAATTAACATAATATAAATCATAAGCATCAAAACTCACAGTGATCAAGTAAACCTATTAGATAGAAACACTTTTCCCATTTCTTGTTACTCTTAGTTCACCTCATCATTCCTCTTCATTCACTTCTTCATTATGTCTTATCTTCTTTTTTTCTAATTTTCTTTCTTTGTCTTCTCCTCGTGCTCTTTTTGTTTTCTCTATTTCTCCTAATTTGTCTTCTTCTCCACTTTCTTTCCACCTCATCCTTATCTCCTTTCTATTGTTATACTTAATCCCCTTCTCCTCCTTAGAAGGATATTTCTGGAGACCTCTGGTATTTATTTTGATTATGGTGCTGCATATATTCTCCTCTCTGCTAGTTACTGACAGTGTGCAAATGTAACACTTGGGCTCTTTCTTCCATAGTGAGTCAAGTAGAGAACTTTCCCCTACCTTGAAATATATTGAGTAGATTGTGCTACATATAGGCCAGTTGGTATTTAACCGATGAAGTAACAGGTCAGTTGGTATTCAACCGATTATGTACCAGGTCAGTTGGTATTCAACCGATGATATACTAGGTCAGTTGGTGTTCAACCGATGATGTACCAGGCCAGTTGGTATTCAACCAATGAAGTACCAGGTCAGTTTGTATTCAACCGGTGATGTACCAGGTCAGTTGGTATTCAACCGATGATGAACCAGGTCAGTTGGTATTGAACCGACGATGTACCAGGTCAGTTGGTATTCAACCGACGATGTACCAGGTCAGTTGGTATTCAACCGACGATGTACCAGGTCAGTTGGTATTCAACCGACGATGTACCAAGTCAGTTGGTTTTCAACCAGTGATGTACCAGGTCAGCTGGTATTAAACCGATGATGTACCAGGTCAGTTGGTATTCAACCGACGATGTACCAGGTCAGTTGGTATTCAACCAACGATGTACCAGGACAGTTGGTATTCAACCGACGATGTACCAGGTCAGTTGGTATTCAACCAATGATGTACCAGGTCAGTTGGTATTAAACCGATGATGTACCAGGTCAGTTGGTATTGAACCGATGATGTACCAGGTCAGTTGGTATTCAACCGACGATGTACCAGGTCAGTTGGTATTCAACCGACGATGTACCAGGTCAGTTGGTATTCAACCGATGATGTACCAGGTCAGTTGGTTTTAAACCGATGATGAACTTGTTATTTTGGCTAAGTTCACATGGAGGTGCCACTAAAACTGGCACAAGGTTGAAAACAATAGTAGAGACAGACTAGAGCAAGCCATAATTTTACACCTTGGAAATGTGAAGCCACATGTCCACACAATTAGGACTGGCAAATTAGCCATGTGCACATGGGGATTGGCACCTGAGACAACAGATCACATCCTTCAAGACTGTCCCAAATACAACATATCTTGGCAAAACTTCTAGCCAAAAAAAAAACCTGGTAAAAGCCAAACATGAGGCCACTAGGCAAGCAAGTGAACATTCTAAGAAAAAATTGTGCTATCACCACAATGAAAGCAGGTCGTTATGTATCCACTGCCAACTCTGAGAATATTATGTGTTACGTGGTGATGCCCTAAATCTTGTCCACAGCTTGACTCTCGTACCAATGTCTGAAAGCCCCAAAGATGGCTTTTTTTTTCTAAACCACCCATAAAAGAATAAAAGTCTAGTAAACACTGTGTACTGCATTGTGAAATGATTTCACTAACCTCTAAGCCACAGTGCCGCAATAAATTCTAGCGCCCGCATTTACAATCCCTCTTTCACAATCTTAGTTAACATTACTTCATCTTCAGTATCTAAACATCATCAATAACATCCTGTCGATGCGATTCATTCGTCGCATAGTGCCTGCAGTTAAACCCATTCTGTTCTTTCCTCTGCAATTTATTTAAAATTTATTATCTAAGCTATAATTAAGACAAACGTGTCATTAGTATATACATATAAATAAAATGACCACAACTTCAATATCTTTAGTGTAAATCTTATTCTTCTTTTTCTACAGCATTCCAAGCCCTTGAGGTTCACTGCTGCATTTATCACCCACCTTCATTCATCCCTCTGGTTGGCATCAGTTCCAGTTAGTGACATCAAGTGTTTACCTTTAGTCTACATGCTCATGAAAATATCTTTATAATCTAAATGCTAATTAAAATTAACACATCTTTAAAAGATTATTTTTTACCAAGAGAGACAGTTTTCTACTGAATTAGAGAAATCATCATTAAAATTACTGACACAGTAAAATCTCATTAAAAAGAAGAATCCAAAGGAAAACTGAATTTGTGCTAATTAAAATTTGTGCTCACAATTAATTAAAATAATAATAATAATAATACATGCCTGCTGGTGAGTGTTCTTTTTAACTCTTTTAGTCCCATGAGATCCTAGCTAATATAGGAAGGAGTCTTGAAAGGCAAAACTTAACTTATGGGTATACTACTTCCAGAGGGGCTAAATATACAACTTTAGGGAAAAAGGGGGGGGGGGGGGTAGAGATATGTTGACAGAGTTCTTCAGAGTCCATCACTAAACACAAGATCTAAAAACATACAACATGTTTACTGATACAGGTGAATAATACCCAGTAACACACAGTGCATTTTTTTTTAAACAAAAAAAGAGTTCAATGCATTCATGATAACAATTTATTAGTGTAGTACCTTCAAATCATACGCCTTCTGCAGCTGAGCAACCTTTCGGACATCACAAGGTTCCAGCCTGGGCTCTGTGTCTTTTGTTGGAGGGGACAGTGACCTTGTCCTTTTCATATCAATGTCAGGGCTGTTTCTATTGTCTAGATCAAACAGTCGATTTAATGATCTGCAAAACAAGTTTTCAAATGGCAAGAATGGTTTTATTTAGTAAAGAGAAAAATCTATGAACTTTCAGAAAATATATGTAAATATATGGTTTAATTACTTCTTCTTATGTGCTTGCCCTTAAAAGGATTATTGACATAGTGTGTTGTGGTTTTCAGTTGGGCCATGATATCTGAGTCTTTTGGTTTGAAACAATCGATTTCTGCAAACCATTAATTAGTCACCTCTTATATTTACAATATGCTTGTTCAGGGGTAGTGGGTGAGTAATGCCCCCTGGCCCAAAACTGAGGCAGTAACATCAGCTTTCCTCTAGCTTGAGAACCAGATGTACACACAATCTATGATTGTAACTGAAACATAAAGTCCGGGGAACAGAAGGATAACAGTGGACAAATGTGAATACCAAGTATCAGCACATCAACACTGAACTGAGCTGAGCTGATTTAAGAACCGACATCACAACACTTGGGGCATTCCCATTAGCATTCCATCCCCATCTGCAGCAGCCACAGCTGAGCTCCAATACCAATGGTAGCAGTAATGTCTAATTATATGTCCATTTTGCCTTTCCTCTGAGCAATAAGTATCGGCCAGATCCAACAATCACTCCTCACTGCATTATTCTTATCAGACCGTAATGATCCATTCGCTTCTCCAAATTGTACACATGCTCACAAAAGGTATGGACCACATCTGCCATATCAGGCATCAGTATTCCACCAAGTTGTGCATAACCCAACAGTCTGTCTAGCTGTTCATTTCCCACCCCACCAGCATGACCTGGAGAAAAGATCTAGTCAATGCTCCTACGAAGCGAAGCATGCCACTCAGCTCTGCATGAAGCATATAAGCATACCTGTCCTCATCATGCTCAGCATGCTATCTGAGTCAGTTACAATCATGAGATGTGTGTGTGTGTGTGTGTGTGTGCTGTACGTGCGTGATTGTGTGTGTGTGTGTTTTGTGCATGTATGCACTTGCGTGTGTGTCATGTTCTTTCTAGCCAGCGGAAAACTGTAGTGACCGCCTCCATCTCCATTCTTAAGCTGGATGTTGTGGTATCATATGCTAGCCTCTCCTGTACCAAACGTCGACCAATAGCTTTTGATAAGAACCCCCAAGCACTTCTTTTGCCTCTTGACACTGAAATGTTGTATCAATAATCATATCATCTGAGCGAGCATTATCCTGAATTAATGGCTGACTTCCTCCTCCATGGCACCTGCTGCCCACTCTCTGCACTTCCAGCTCAATATGATAATGACTCTTCACAAGTCTGTCTGTTTCGCTGACACTCTGACCCACTCTTCTCCTCACCTAATGTTCTCCATGAAGCAAGCCTGTCTGAACGTGTCCTCTGCCTGAGCGATCCATGACTTCCCTCTTTTCAGCCCTTGACCCTTAACTACATTCATCGCTTTGTGCAAAGGGTGATCTGTGTCTACAGCTACTTCGCCTGCAGCACCCTTAGCTTAACTGCAAATCAAGGATGTATAGCATGCACACTACCGGGGTGTCTCTAGTACAGCCCAGAATGAAACCACACTGCTGCGTTCTGTATGCGCTCTAGTTCCTTGTGAGGTAACCTGCCATGACCCTCTCCACGCTGGTACTTTGTGTGTGATGTCTGGTTGGGTAGACTACTGTACCAGATATGCAGGAGTGTGAGGGAATAAAAGAGCAGATTTTTAGGCTATGAAAGGAATAGCTACAGGAAGACTACTGGATAGGGAAGACATTCTGAAAACTATTTATGATTAAATGCTGATAGAAGAAACAAGGTTGGATAAAATAACATTTAAAATTAAGTGTGGGTGGATCCAGCAAGGAAGGACGTGTGAGAGGAACAGTATGACATGTATAATCAGTGTGGGTGGATCCAGCAAGGAAGGACGTGTGAGAGGAACAGTATGACATGTATAATCAGTGTGCTACCAGATAATCATCACCTACATCTTAATATATCTGCTGCACATGATGGAGCATCTATCAGTTCGCCTGGTGAGCTTTTATGTCGATTGTTAAATCAGATAAAGAGAAACTGCATTCTGGGAAAATGTACAGGTGCAACAGAACAGCAAATTGGCAAGTCTTGGGGAAGTAAAGCACGATACTTACTACATGTTCTACTGAGTGCCGATTGGTCTATAAAAAGCTATGTGTACATTTGCCTAAAGGTGTGGAAATAGGACTTGTACATTTTCAGAGACTGGAACTGATCAATATGTGGCAACTTGCTTGATAAAGAGTACACTGAGGATTTTTCGACTGATAAAAGACACTACAAACATCAATAAATATTTTACCTTCCTCGTGTTCTTGAAATTGCATTTTTTTGCTTCTCAGCTTCATCAACTGCCTGAAAGAATAACTTTCATAATTGTATGTTTCAACATCAGATTTCTACATCAACAGTTTCTATGATTTGTCCAGATTTATACATCAACAGTTCTATGATTTGTCCAGATTTATACATCAAAAGTTTCTATCATTTGTTCAGATTTATACATCAACAGTTTCTATCATTTGTCCAGATTTATTAAACCAATGTGCTAAATATGCTTTTATACTTTATATCTGACATGCACCATCAGTATCAGTATGTCAATAAGAAGAAACTCTACAGGGGAGCATGTACAGCAGGAGTCTACCAATCATCAGTAGAAGGATCCCTCATCCACAAATGTTTTGGCCCACGAGCTCCTAGACAATCTCAGAGAGTGGGCTCACCTGAGTTCATGAAGCTCAGGCTTGATCTGCTCCTGCTGCACTTATTACCGGATGTTCTCGGACAGGGACAAGACGAAATTGGTGACTATGCAACAGGTACTGTGACGTTTGAAATTTATTTATAGACGCTGCGGTAGCATCTCTCAAAAACAAAACACAAAAACTTGGCCCTGAAACTCATGGGCACATTTATTTTTGACAAAGATTAGTTTAAAAGTTGGAGATGGGTTTTAACAGAAGAATTCTTAGAATCCTTGGACAGGCAAAATAGAGCAACCCAGATGTTTTGAAAGACATAATTGCTTGAAGACAACTTATCACAAACATCAGGAAGAGACAGTCCTTGTTTTCTGGTCACGTTATGAAAAGAAGAAAACAGGAACATGTTGTGGTCACTAGAAAGATTTGTGGAAGGAGAGATGGAGCAAGACAGCGTGAGAAGATTCTTGACAGTCTTTTGTCATGGTATGGAAGGGTGTCAACGCATGAAGGGATACACGCAGTTACGGATCACAGATTGTGGAGAGGCATGATCGCCCATGCCAGTCGGCAAGGCACTTGATGATGATGATAATTAATAAAAATAATGACACTACTTACAGATTTCAAGTGACTAATCTACAGCTGAAGATTTAAATCATTAGTCAATAATACTGACAGAGATTCAGTGCCCAATCTACAGCTGAAGATTTAAATCATAACATAATTCTGACACAGACTAAGTGACTAATCTACAGCTGAAGAATTTTATCATCAGATAATACGGACAGAGATTCAGTGCCCAATCTACAGCTGAAGATTTAAATCATCAAATAATACTGACAGAGATTCAGTGACCAGATGATAGCCAACAAGCCCAAGCGATCAAACAATGATGAAACACAACCTGCAAAATGTCCAGAAAACTGCCACTGTAATGAAGCTGTCCTCCAAACTGTCTGTTTTCTGATTCATGTTTGCAGGATGGGTACACAGATTCTTGTTGCGACTGCAAGGAGCTTATGATATCATCTTTGTCCATAAGACTCTGAAACATAATATGTTTTATTACATGGATGAAGTTTGGCAACATTCAATAATAAAATCATCATCTGCGGCGGTGGCGCTGGCCTCGGCACTCTCGTTGTCATCATCATCATCATCATATGCCATACTGGAGTATGCATAGTAATAGCATTCATCATCATGTAGGTCCTTTGCAGAACGTGGCTCTCATCACAGTCTGCCTGTAAAAAACTCGGTCTCTTGCCAGTTCTCCCGCCTCATGAACTTTCACACTCAAGGAGTCACTTATATCCTGTGCCCATCTTCGTGTCGGTCGGCCTCTGCCCCTCCTTCCTGGTACCATGCCTTCTGCTATAATTTTTTCCAATCCGTCGTGGCGCTTGATATGACCAAAATATTTCAGCTTTCGAGAAAGGATGCTGTTTATTAGCCAATCTTCCTTGATGTTCAGATCTTTTAAGATGTCAATATTTCTCATCTTCTTTGTCCAAGATATTCTGAGAATCTTTCTATAGCATTTCAGCTCAAAAGCCCCTATTCTCTTTCTTAAGGACTGAGAGATAGTCCACGACTCACATCCACATGTAGCCACAGGGAAGATGATGCTCTCAAAATTCTAATTAAGCTGGTGCTTAATCATAGACTTTTATGGCTGTTCAATCTTTGCATTGCTATGGCCATCCTCCTTTTAATTTCTGTCGAACAGTCTCCATTGTTGTTTATTACAGAGCCTAGATATTCAAAGTTTGTGACATTTTCAATTTCTTCATCATTTATTGTTATTTTTGGGTGACAGCCAGTTTCATCTGTGGACATTATTTTCGTTTTCTTTAAATTCAAGAACAGATTTTGATCTTCACTGTGCTTTTGGACGGACAATATTAAATTTTCTATTCCCTTTACGCTGTTCGAAAGGAGGACTGTGTCATCTGCGTAGTGGAGTTCAGGAATAGGGTTGCCACCAATTTTGAGCGGATCATAACTGTCACAAGTCTGGTCATTTTTGACATGTCTCATTATATTTTCTACGTATATATTGAATAGGTATGGTGAGAGAATGCACCCCTGCCTCACCCCCTTTTGCACCTTTCACCAGCTGCTCTGATGGCTGCTTGTTGTTCATGATGGAGATTTTTAATTAATTGAACTAAATGCGCTGGAAACCCCATACTTTTCATAATAGTCCACAGTTTGTGGTGCTGGACACAATCAAATGCCCTGCTATAATCAATAAAACAAGCATGAAGATCTACATTGTATTCTCTGCATTTTTCAAAAATTATTCTCATATTAAATATGTGATCCCTAGTTCCTCTAACCCTGTCTGAAACCCGCTTGTGCTTCATCTAGTTCATATTGTAATTTCCTTTCAATCCTTTTCATGATAATTCGTAAGAGGATTTTGCTAGCATGACTTTTTAATGCGATGGTACGGTAGTTGGAGCATAGTTTTGGATTTCCTTTCTTTGGGAGAGGGATATAGACTGTTCTTTTCCAAGCTTTAGGCCAAATGCCACTATTCCAGATCTTCGAGCACAGTGCATGGTAGATTCGGACGCTGGCCTCTCCTCCTGCTTGAATTAGTTCTGCTGGTATTTTGTCGCAACCTGGTGACTTTCCTTTTTTCAGGCTGTGTATTGCTGATCGTACCTCATCCAGTAAAGGCTCTGGTTCTTTTTCATAACTTTCACAAGTTGTTTTTGAATTACCTGTCTCATCCTCATACATTTCTCTACAGTATTCTTTCCATCTTTCTAATATGTCTTTGGTTTTCGGTAATAGCATTAAGCATAGCAATTACGCCTGTTCATATCTCATGAACAATCGGATCTCAAACCGTTTGCCTCTCGCTCTGAAGGTCATGGGTTCATGAGTGCAATTTTTATGGAGATTCCTGGGGATTGTCGCCGGAGCTATGGAGATCTTGTTCTGTCACAGCTAGCTGTTCTGCGGAGAGGGACTGAACCATATGGAATATAACCCAGTGCAAAAAGGAAAGTACCGACCACATGATTCACCGAGTGCTGACTGGTCAGAAAC
Organism: Candidula unifasciata; assembly: GCA_905116865.2. Classification (NCBI taxonomy): domain Eukaryota; kingdom Metazoa; phylum Mollusca; class Gastropoda; order Stylommatophora; family Geomitridae; genus Candidula; species Candidula unifasciata. The sequence goes on along the minus strand of CAJHNH020000433.1, from coordinate 650,436 downwards.
AGAGAGCAAGAATGTACTCATTATACATCAAGACATAAAAAAATCCCTAAGCTGTAAGCCTTTTTTTTTAAACCTATTTTTTAAATTTTGCTTCCTCTCTAGGATTGCAGAAGCCGGGGTTGTCTAAACCTCTAGGATTGCAGGAGCCGGGGTTGTCTAAACCTCTAGGATTGCAGGAGCCGGGGTTGTCTAAACCTCTAGGATTGCAGGAGCCGGGGTTGTCTAAACCTCTAGGACTGCAGGAGCCGGGGTTGTCTAAACCTCTAGGATTGCAGGAGCCGGGGTTGTCTAAACCTCTAGGATTGCGGGAGCCGGGGTTGTCTAAACGTCTAGGATTGCGGGAGCCGGGGTTGTCTAAACCTCTAGGATTGCAGGAACCGGGGTTGTCTAAACCTCTAGGATTGCGGGAGCCGGGGTTATCTAAACCTCTAGGATTGCAGGAGCCGGGGTTGTCTAAACCTCTAGGATTGCAGGAGCCGGGGTGGTCTAAACGATAGATGCTCGCCTACAGATCGGATGGTCATGGGTTTGGGTTCCTGAGAAGGGCCGGAATTTTTGCAAAAATGACCTTGGCTCCCAGGTCGACCCACCCTTGAGTAAGTACCAGGTACAGTCCTGGGAAGTAAAGGCAGCTGGCGTGAACACCCACCAGGTGCCATTTGGTCTATAAAATATAGGTCTAGCCCTATGTGCCAATACGCCTCAAGGCATGGGAAAGGGTCTTTTTCTCTAGGACTGCACTCTGTGGTTCTCTAGGACTGCACTCTGTGGTACTCTAGGACTGCACTCTGTGGTACTCTAGGACTGCACTCTGTGGTACTCTAGGACTGTGGTACTCTGTGGTACTCTAGGACTGCACTCTGTGGTACTCTAGGACTGCACTCTGTGGTACTCTAGGACTGCACTCTGCTCTAGGACTGCACTCTGTGGTTCTCTAGGACTGCACTCTGTGGTACTCTAGGACTGCACTCTGTGGTACTCTAGGACTGCACTCTGTGGTACTCTAGGACTGCACTCTGTGGTACTCTAGGACTGCACTCTGTGGTACTCTAGGACTGCACTCTGTGGTACTCTAGGACTGCACTCTGTGTACTCTAGGTACTCTAGGTACTAGGACTGCACTCTGTGGTACTCTAGGACTGCACTCTGTGGTACTCTAGGACTGCACTCTGTGGTACTCTGTGGTACTCTAGGCACTCTGTGGTACTCTAGGACTGCACTCTGTGGTACTCTAGGACTGCACTCCGTGGTACTCTAGGACTGCACTCTGTGGTACTCTAGACTGCACTCTGTGGTACTCTAGTGCACTCTGTGGTACTCTAGGACTGCACTCTGTGGTACTCTAGGACTGCACTCTGTGGTACTCTAAGACTGCACTCTGTGGTACTCTAGAACTGCACTCTGTGGTACTCTAGGACTGCACTCTGTGGTTCTCTAGGACTGCACTCCGTGGTTCTCTAGGACTGCACTCTGTGGTACTCTAGGACTGCACTCTGTGGTACTCTAAGACTGCACTCTGTGGTACTCTAGGACTGCACTCCGTGGGATTAACAGCTCAAGACTGAGAATCAAAGGCACTGACACAAGAGAGTGAACAATAGAAAAACTGGACTTTTATTCCATATCACAACAAGAGGTCAAGGAGAAGTACAGAAGCTCCTGAAGGTGGAGAACAGACAGCAGACATCCAGATGACCTAATCAACAGACTAAACTGAGGGCAGTACACCAGCATTGTTGTTGTTGTTGACTAAGAACAGGACACTGTTGACTTCATGCAAAAAATGCACAAAATGAGATGTGAACAATCTGCCCAGGGTTCCTGCCAAACCGCCTTTCAAACACTGCTGAACTGTCCCACCCCACTTTCCACAGCAAGACCTGCAAGAAAACACACGCTCAGAGGAAGAGGACTCCAGGAGAAACGTTGGGGAACCCTTGGAGACTTGTTGTAGACATGCCTGTTCACGGAGGCAACACAACTGATAACCTGAGCATATAAGAGCAAAAAGAAGTGGAAGAAACAGGTACACATTCCGGAGACCCTATTCAACTGTAAAACACTTTTACTTGGGGCACCTGACAGTTATGAAGTAACCTCTAGCCTCTAACCTCTAAGGGTGGGTATAATATTTAAAGTGGGTTTTTAAAAAATGTTTTACATCTTGCTGTATTAAATGGGTATTTATTTAAATGACCAAATAAGCAAACATAGATAAGAAATTGTCTACATTCCCTCTACATTAAAGTGAATGTGTATTTCTACAGTTATAACAAAACTGAAGAGCTTAATGCCTGCCTTCTTTGCCCTAATTTCAATTATTTTTATAATTTGTTCAGAAAATTCTAATTAAATATACAACCTTTTTCAACTCCAAGATTTGCTGCCTAAGGTCTGCTTCCGTCCTTTTTGCTGACTCGTACCTAGTGCTGACGTCCGTGAACATCTGCGAGTGATTTTAAAAAAAAGTAATCAAATACAGAAGTGTTGGCTAATAGCGTTAGTTAATAGACCTAAGTTTTGTAAAGCTCAGTGACTGTTCCAGCACAGATGTATCGGCCTATGTCTGCAAGCACGCATGTCATCATTATTATTAAACATTTTACTGACTGGCGTGGCCCATCATGCCTCTCTACGATCTGTGATCTTCAATTGGATGTATCCATTCCTGTGCTGGCACTCCTCCAGGTCATGTTAGAATGCTGTCAAGAATCTTCTAGCATTGTTTTTCTCAGTCTCTTTTTTTTCACAAATCTGTCCAGTGGTCACATGTTCCATTTTCCTTCTTCTCAATATATGACCAAAAAATTATGACAGTTTATTTATAATGTTTGTGATAAATTGTCTTTGAGCCCCTGTCTCTTTCAAAATATCCTGACCAGTCTCTTATTCTTATGTATACACACATATATAAAGTAACATATGGTCAAAGAACTTGATGTGACTTTTATTATTACTTGTTGCCCACACATACAACTTTCTTCTTCTCTGCCTCTCTCCACTAACATTACCCACATAGGGCTCTTTTTATCTCAGCTCTTCTGTCGATATACAAGCATACTTTGAATTTAAAAATAAAAAGAAACACACAAATATATCAATGAAAACTACAGAAACAAAAACATTTCATGAAAAATTAAAATGATTCGAAAGTAAATGCCAAGGTCCCTACTGAACTTATGTCCTTGACCGTGCTGTACTTAACATCCTTGACCCTGCTGTACTTGACAACCTTGACCGTGCTGTACTTAACAACCTTGACCCTGCTGTACTTAACATCCTTGACCCTGCTGTACTTAACATCCTTGACCCTGCTGTACTTAACACCCTTAACCATGCTGAACTCAAATCCTTCACCATGCTGAATTTATGTCCTTTATCATGTTGTACCTAAATCCTTCACCATGCTGAACTGATGTCCTTGACTTTGCTGTACTTAACATCCTTGACCCTGCTGTACTTAACACCCTTAACCATGCTGAACTCAAATCCTTCACCATGCTGAATTTATGTCCTTTATCATGTTGTACCTAAATCCTTCACCATGCTGAACTGATGTCCTTGACTTTGCTGTACTTAACATCCTTGACCCTGCTGTACTTAACACCCTTAACCATGCTGAACTCAAATCCTTCACCATGCTGAATTTATGTCCTTTATCATGTTGTACCTAAATCCTTCACCATGCTGAACTGATGTCCTTGACTTTGCTGTACTTAACATCCTTGACCACACTGGACTTACATCCTAGAGCACATTGTGCTTAAATCCTTGACCATGCTGTACTGATGACCTTAACCATGTTGTACTTATGTCCTTGACCATGCTGTACTTATGACCTTAACCATGTTGTACTTATGTCCTTGACCATGCTGTACTTATGACCTTAACCATGCTGTACTTATGACCTTAACCATGTTGTACTTATGACTTTAACCATGTTGTGCTTAAATCCTTGACCATGCTGTATTTACCTCCATGGCCATGCTGAACTTATGACCTTAACCATGTTGTACTTAAATCCTTGACCATACTGTACTTACCTTCTGTAAAGAAGAATTCTCCATACAGAAAGCATCCTCTTGGTTTTTCAACACTGAAATAAATGACATTTAAAGATGTGCTGAAATCACACTGCTTCTAAAACCATGTTTAACTTTTTGGGTACCATGCAAATCATCCTACACTCATTAGTATGTCCAAAGACAGTACACTGTACACAGTACTGGCTCTCATTCACCATAAAATAGTTGTTACATTAACTTATTATGTCAGAACTGTTAGTTTAATTCTTCCTGTCCCACCACCAATCAGGATGTCCTCTACAGAACAACGCTCTCATCATTGCATGCCTGAATGTTTAATCTTTGTGCTTTGCATGAAAATCTGTTTTACAGATCTGGCTTATTTGAATGCAGACTGTTGGTTCCTCAACATTCAGGCAGAATTTCTAATTGATCAGCTCTTACAACATGCTTGTTACGGGGCAGTGAGTCTAATGAAATTCCCCCCCCCCCCCCCCCCCCCCCCCCCCCCCGAAAGTCAACAATGGGGCCCCAAAACCAACAGAAGCAAAAAGGAACATCCAAAATGGGGCAACCAAAACCAACAGAAGCAAAAAGGAACATCCAAAAAACAAAAATAAACATCTAACAAACAAAAATGAATATTTAACAAACAAAACAAAAATGAATAACTAACAAACAAAAAGGAACATGTAACAAACAAAAATAATATCTAACAAAAAGGAAAATCTAACAAACAAAAATGAACATCTAACAAACAAAAATGAACATCTAACAAACAAAAAGAAACATCTAACAAAAAGAAAAATCTAACAAACAAAAAGGAATATATAACAAACAAAAAAGAACATGTAACAAAGAAAAATGAACATTAAACAAACAAAAAGGAACATCTAATAAACAAAAATGAACACCTAACAAACAAAAGAAACATCTAACAAACAAAAATGAACATCTAACAAACAAAAAGGAACATCTAATGAACAAAAGAAACATCAAACAAAAAGGAAAATCTAACAAACACAAATGAACATCTAACAAACAAAAAGGAACATGTAACAACCAAAAAGGAACATCAAACAAACAAAAAGGAACATCTAACAAACAAAAATGAACATCTAACAAACAAAAACGATCATCTATTAAAGAAAAATGAACATCCAAGAAACAAAAAAGGAAAATCTAACAAACAAAAAGGAATATCTAACAAACAAAAGAAACATCTAACAAAAAGGAAAATCTGACAAACAAAAAGGAACATCTAGCCAAAAAAAAAATTGCTATGCCTTCAGGTGTTTTGGGCATACAGAACTAGACCTATATTTTTAGACACTAATCAGTGGGCCATGTGGTCAACATCCTGCCAGCAACTTGACTTCCCAAGACTTTACTCAAACACAGGCTAGGAAGACCTGGGAGCTGAAGTCATTTCTGAAGAAACTAAAAGTCCAGCTCTGTTCAGATTTGAACCACCCCTTTAGATCCGCAGGTGAGCATCTAGCTGCTATAATATGGCAGTCCCCTATGCTTCTGTCAAAGATATATTTAAATGCAGACCAGTCCTACAGAGTTCACAAACACTGCTGACATCTATGCTTCTGTGCTCTGTAAAAGGAGACTGAGAAACTTAAAGAGATATCTGTGAGCCAAAAAAGTGCATTTTATTATTCCTGCACTTATTTCCCACCTCGTTTTCACCCCCCCCCCTTTCCCCACCTCTTTTTCATCCCACCTTCTCCCGGCCCCACCCACCCACCCACACACATTCACATGCACACACACACACACTTGACAGATAACAAACAAACAAACAAACAAATGACAAACTTGTTTGTGTATCTTGTTGTAATGACTGAAGCTGCCTGATAAGATCAGCCTGCTGCCCGGAATGTTCTGTCAGCTGGTTGTGCGCTAGCCACAGTTCCCTCAGTTCTCGTCTGTTAGTAGTCAAAAGTCACTTAGTAAACTGTTTACTTGTGTGTGTAACAGTGGCACTCATCAGTCAACATAATAAACAGTTTACTTGTCTGCGTAAAATTGGCAGTCAGCAGTCAACATAGTAAACTGTTAACTTCTCTGTGTAACAATGGCAGTCCGCAGTCAACAAAGTAAACTGTTTACTTGTCTGTGTAACACTAACAGTCGAAAGTCAACATAATCAACTGTTTACTTGTCTGGGTAACACTGGCAGTCAAGAGTCAAACATAATAAACTGTTTACTGATCTGTGTAATATTGGCAGTCAAAAGTCAAACATAATAAACCGTTTACTTGTCTGGGTAACACTGGCAGTCAAGAGTCAAACATAATAAACTGTTTACTTGTCTGTGTAACACTGGCAGTCAAGAGTCAAACATAATAAACCGTTTACTTGTCTGTGTAACACTGGCAGTCAAAAGTCAAACATAATAAACCGTTTACTTGTCTGTGTAACACTGGCAGTCAAAAGTCAAACATAATAAACCATTCACTTGTCTGTGTAACACTGGCAGTCAACTGTCAACATAATAAACCGTTTACTTGTCTGTGTAACATTGGAAGTCAACAGTCAAACATAATAAACCGTTTACCTGCCTGTATAACAAGACAGCCAAGAGAAACTCAGTTAACTTTTTATTTGTCTGTGTAACACTGAGAGCTAATATAAAACATAATTAACTGTTGATCTGTATGTGTAACACTGAGAGCTAATATAAAACATAATTAACTGTTGATCTGTATGTGTAACACTGAGAGCTAATATAAAACATAATTAACTGTTGATCTGTATGTGTAACACTGAAGTAATACAATAACCCAACCTAAAAAAATGAAGAGTTCTCTGTGGTTAAGAGGTTAGTTGTTTCACAACTAGATGATTCTTGAGTATTCGGGTTCACTGCCACGGTGTATGGTTTATTTTGTTGAAAACCTGTTCTTGTGATTCTCATACAGTAGTCTGGGAAGCTTGGAAATGATAGGGGCCTCACTACATACCATTCCAAAAGACAGCAGTAATATACTGTTGCCAACCTTACACATAGCTTTTATTAAATTACTTTAAACAGCTACATGATCAATGCAGGATTTTCCATGTGGATTCTGTGGCTTTATTTTGGAAAGCAAAGAACAGAACCACGATCCCTCTACTAAGCACATAAAAAAAGTGACTAATTAGGGGTGTTTCCTTCAGTTGGAGTGCATCTACCGGAGAGGCAAGTAACCAACAGTCTGCATACAAACAAGACAGATCTGTAAAATGGATGCACATGCAAAACTCATCTTCTGTATCAAGACCAAAAGTCCAGGAGTGGACAAACAACCACAGCTTTCTCCTGGTGTTTACAATTGGTTGATGCTAAGAAGAAGAAAAAGTGCTGGGTCACTGACATTCTAGTTAACTTCCTTTTGCCTTTAAGTTTGATCCTAAACTTACCAGACAACATACAAAAGTAAAACCACTGCACTACCATGACTGCAGATTTTATTTAGACTAAATGAAAGACACGGCCTGAGAGCTTTCTTCAACATGTCACACACACACACAACTATACATTAATTACCTGACGTTTTCTATTTCTTGATGTTTGAACTCTAGTTCCCGCCGCTGATGTGATGTTTGTGCTTCATACCGCATTAGGCGATCTGCTGAATCTTCAACCTGAAAGTAAACATTAACTCTTTTAGTACAAGAATTCTTCACTGCATGTTTTTGAGTCATTCCAGAGATAATATAAAGTTCTTGCTGACCCCTTTCACAGATGTACGTTACATTAAGCTTTTTGTATCTGAACTGTTTATTCAACTATACTGTGTCCCAAAAGTTGTGCTAAACATTAAAAATCTGTAACTCAGTAATAGTTTGGTGTAAGTTGTTAAAATTTGGCATGCAGCCTGTACACTTCTGTCCGATTGTGTCTGTTGGACTCTCTTAAGCATAAATATTTGTTGCATTGAAGCTCAATTTCTTGAGAGAGGATGAGTTAAAGTAACAACTGCCTGCGATTGAAAGAGTTTATCTCCTCAAAAGGGTTACTATTCTAACATGATACTGAAACCTTTGGTCTACAGTGTGTGGGCTATACCTGGCCCTACAGCCAGTAGGGCTGGGATTGGCTAGTCTCTCTTTAGAGAGGTGAAAAGCAAAAATCAGTTGCAAGCTTATGACCTGTGCATGTTGTAAAGTGGCCTTATTTTTCCAATCTCATCTATCCTCTAAACAGTCTTGTTAACACAAATGAATTTTAGAATATTCGTATTACAAAACAAACTGCAAACTATGGCTTATAGAATATGTGAAAGTGTCAATGAGCAACCAATCCGTAATAAGGTTGCAAAAGACAATGTCATCCTTACCGACCCCTTAGCTTAGCAGAGCATTTGTAAGGAAAATATTGAGAAAGATGGACACCATCGAAGAGATAGGAAAGATAAAGAAGTGAATTGCCAGGGAGACTTTTAATAATGCTAAGCACGAATCCCTGAGTATGTCTACATCTGATGTGATGAATGATGAAATCAAGCAATACTGAAATCTGAAAAGATTTCTACATCTGATGTTATGAATGATGAAATCAAGCAATACTGAAATCTGAAAAGATTTCTACAACTGATGTGATGAATGATGAAATCAAGCAATACTGAAATCTGACAAGATGACCTTCCTGTCAAGGATTAAACATCTCAAGAAAATGGAAGACTTAAACAACGAAGTGATACATTTTATTCATTAAATTTTGTTAGTAGGATAATGAAAAGAATGTAATAGATAATAATGAAATTTGACAATTTCACATGCTTTTTTTTAAAAATCAAAATTTGATGAAGAATCTTTATATGAAGAAAAAGATACATCAATTAAAATCTCATAAAATTTGTTAAAAGTAACATCTTCTGTGTTATCCTGAGATTATATTTGAATAATTTGTCTGTATGAAAGACTGAAGAAATACCTCAATGTTTAAGTTTCTTAGGGGGCAATAAATTATTAGTGAGGTCACCCCAGTTATATTATAAGCCCATGGCATATCTTTATTAATGATAACAAGAATAATGCTGATCATCTATCTCCTCAACTCGTGATTTGAAAACTCTGGCAAATATATTCTTCTCTCGGGACATTTCCCTAGACGTTTTTATTTAGTCACTTGAGGCATTGATTCAGAAGTTCTTTCCTGCACATTATGACAGTGAACCACACAGGCCATCCCCACCTCCAAGGGGTGTAGACGAGGAAACCATGGCCACGAGGTCGTGGGAGAATGGGGCTCTGGCTCGCCTAGGTAGATGAACTTAGCTAGGTCAGTTTGTTCCTGTCCTGAACCTGCAACTGGCCCAGCAAACCGGCAGGGGATTACTTACACTGCTCAAAGAAACAGAATGAAGTATAAACAGACTGACTGAGATGGCAATGAACCAGGTAATCTTAAAGGAGATCGGGACAGCCCAGCAATTAAAAACAAAAATAAACACTGAACATCTGTGGCACCTCAACTTCGCAAGGCACCAGAGGATCAAGATGAGATGAGATGATGATGGTGAAATGACGATTTAAACTTTCTGTTCCGATCACTTTAAAGAAAGAAAAAAAATCAAAGACGACTGCTTCATAAAAGGTAAAAAATGGATATTTCACAGAGTTACACAAAAATGCAGAATGTTCTATTATCATTCTGTTTTACCATGGTTTAAAAGAGAAGTCTCTTGTCTAATGAATGAGGTGAAATCCTAAATCCTTGTTCTCTCCCACTCTATTTCTCACTCTTTAATTTTCTTTGTCAATAATGATCTCATTCTCCTTGTTTCTGACACACTTTATCTCCCTCTCCCCCTCCCCCCACAAAGTCTCTCTCTCTCTCTCTCTCTCTCTCTCTCTCTCTCTCTCTCTCTCTCTCTCTCTCTCTCTCTCTCTCTCTCTCTCACTAACTCTTTTTACTACTATCTCTCTGTCACTGGCTCTCTCTATTACTACTTCTCTGTCACTACCTCTCTTTCTGAATCTCTCATTAACTTTCTCTATTACTACATCTCTGTCACTATCTTTCTATCACTATCTCTCTTTCGCTCTGAATCTCTCTAACTCTATCACTATTTATCTCTCTCACTGCCTCTCTCTATTACTAAATCTCTGTAACTATTATCTCTCACTAACTCTATTTATTACTATATCTCTTCCACCATCCCTGTCTCTGTCTTACTACCTTTCTCTATTACTAACTCTGTCATGAGCTCTCTCTCACTAACTTTCTCTATTAACACATCTGTCAAGAGCTCTCTCTATCTCTCTCACTAACTTTCTCTATTACCACATCTGTCATGAGCTCTCTCAATCTCTCTCAGTATCTTTCTCTATTACTACCTCTGTCATGAACTATCTCTACCTCTCTCACTAACTTTTTCTATTACTACCTCTGCCAAAATCTCTCTCTCTGTCTCTCTCACTAACTTTCTCTTTTACTACCTCTGTCACCACTACCCTCTCTCTGTCTCTCTCACTAACTTTCTCTATAACTACCTCTGTCACCATCTCTCTCTATATCTTTCACTAACTTTCTCTATTACTATCTCTGTCACCATCTCTCTCTATATCTATCACCAACTTTCTCTATTACTACCTCTGTCACCATCTCTCTCTATATCTTTCACTAACTTCCTCTATTACCACCTCTGTCACCATCTCTCTCTATATCTTTCACTAACTTTCTCTATTTCTACCTCTGTCACCATCTCTCTCTATATCTTTCACTAACTTTCTCTATTACTACCTATGTCACCAGCACTCTCTCTCTCTCTCTCTCTCAATTTATTACCATCTCTCTCTGTCTCTCTCACTAACTTTCTCTATTACTACCTCTGTCACCACCACTTTCTCTTTCTCACTCTTTCTCTATTACTACCTATGTCACCATCTCTCTCTATATCTTTCACTAACTTTCTCTATTACTACCCATGCCACCAGCACTCTCTCTCTCTCTCTCTCTCTCTCTCTCTCTCTCTCTCTCTATCTCTCTAAATCTCTCTCACCAAATCCCTGTGTCTTATTATCGCTTTACCTGCCTCACTAACTACCCCTGCATGCATAACCCACCTTTATCTGAGTTTATGTAGGTATGAGTATTTATACTAAATATAACAAACTGGATAGAATACTCCAGATGTAAGCTTACCTCTTTAACCAGCCCATCAAACTTGACCATTTTGTTGGAGACTTCCTTCTCTAGGGTCTACAACATGAAACAATTCAGTGACAGTTAAGCTTGCATGTGTAACACAAGACTTTTTTTACTTTTTTTCTTTTATTCAAACATCTAGTTGCTGTCAAGGTACTTCTACATCTCATTCTTATCGTCTCAGTTTTCCTGCTCTTCTTATTCTTCCTTCATCACATCCTTAATTGTTTTCTTCTGATTAGTATTATTTTCATTTTTTCTTTATTATCTTCTCTTTCTTTTCTCCTTTTTCTTGGCCTTCTTCTTCTGTTCAAGCTCTAAAAATTTCATTTTTGGGACAGTGAATGAGAAGCTACTTAAACATGATTACTTTACCTGATCTATTCAAGCTCTCTCACTCTCATTTTTTTTTCCATCCCAACTTCCCACCCCCTAAGATTGCAGTCTGTAGGATAAACATCTCAAGTATGAGAATCAAACAGATACAAATCACAGAAAGTTTGTTCAAGCATATAATATAGTTATTTTGAATATGTTATTAGTATTAAAGAAAACTGTGGTCCTAATATTTTTTTTAAAAGTAGGTCTCCTCCAGATTCGCATTTGCAAATCATGAAAACCATGTTCAACCACACAGTTCGGTTATACTGGGGCACCACAAAGTGGTTACCAGGTGACCTGTAGTCCAGTGTGGGTGGGTAGTGGTCAACAATATGGGTTGGTAAGATGACATTCAAGCTCTCTCAGTGAGTCAGTGATGGTCAAACCAATCAGGACCACAGATGGAGTGATGAGCACATGGTGGCACAAAGTGCCACCATTCTGATGAGGATCACTAGGGGACAGGTCCCAAAAATTCTGTTCATAGGTTGGGTTATATTAGGGCCCCCAGGCAAGAGCAAGAGCACATATTACACTGTTTACTTGTCTGTGTAACAGTGGCAGTCAAGAGTCAAACTTAGGGCCCCCAGGCAAGAGCAAGAGCACATATTACACTGTTTACTTGTCTGTGTAACAGTGGCAGTCAAGAGTCAAACTTAGGGCCCACAGGCAAGAGCAAGAGCACATATTACACTGTTTACTTGTCTGTGTAACAGTGGCAGTCAAGAGTCAAACTTAGGGCCCACAGGCAAGAGCAAGAGCACATACTACACTGTTTACTTGTCTGTGTAACAGTGGCAGTCAAGAGTCAAACTTAGGGCCCCCAAGCAAGAGCAAGAGCACATATTACACTGTTTACTTGTCTGTGTAACAGTGGCAGTCAAGAGTCAAACTTAGGGCCCCCAGGCAAGAGCAAGAGCACATATTACACTGTTTACTTGTCTGTGTAACAGTGGCAGTCAAGAGTCAAACTTAGGGCCCACAGGCAAGAGCAAGGGTGGGGCTTTAAAACAATAACAAATTACGTAGCGTAGGATATTGGAACACAGCGCTATTTCCCATTTTGGGGCGAATTACAATTAATGACTAACTCTCTCTGACTGACTGACTGATGCTTCACCCCACCAGGACATCACATGGAGTGATCAACATCTGGTGACACAAAGTGCTACCATTCCGATGAGGATCACCTGTGGAGAGGTCCCAGAAACCCCTTTTAGCTGTTAGCCTTAATTATATTCTAAACCTCTGGTAAAAGCCAGGGTGGGCCTTAAAGCTGTTTCTTCTGACTGACTGACTTTCTACCCCACTAGGACATCACACAAGCGATAAACACCCGATGACACAATGTGCCACCATGTGGATGAGGATCGCCGTGGAGAGGTCCCAGAAACCGCGTTCAGACAATTGGCCATATTTATGGCCTGCCTATATTGCGGCCCCTGGCAAAAGCCAGAGTGGGGCTTCAAATAACAAAAAATTACGTCCTAAAAAGGACGTTAGGTAAAAGTTTCTTCTAAACAGCTGTTTTTAATCAGAAAGTGGTTTCTTGAATATGGGTTTGAGGAATTAATACACATGTCTAATATGTCAAAAACACAATACTGTACGCTAACCCTTCCATTTTTTAAAGAACAACTTTCAGTTGTTGTTTTTTTTCTTCCCTTGTTTTGCAGACTAACGTGCAACTTTTTTTGGCTTTCTAACTCCTAAAAGCAATTACTTCCTTTGCATTGCAATTTCCAACAGTGATTATTTCCCTTGCATTGTAAACTGGAAACCAGTAGTTCTCAAACAGAGGGGCAAGTCTTACTTACATGAGTCACTCAGGAGATTAAGGAATAACAGGAAAACACAAAGACGAGAGTTTATAAATATTTGTACAACTCTGATTTTTTTTTTTCAACACATTATGGTTATATTCTAATCCTATTTTTGTTCTTTGTCCTTTCAGAGATTCTAGTCTGGAAAGAGTGACACCCTGTGACTCAAACAGCCAATTTTCAGATGTACATCCAAGATACACCACTCAACCAACCATATACACTGCTATTTTGGGGCACTCTATGGTTACAAAATAACCTGCAGCCCTATAGGATGAGATAAGCCTTCTATTTTGTTACACACCTCAAAATTATCATATAGCAAAGTTTATATCGCTCTACGTCTCAAAATTTTGATATAGCAAAGTTTAATTGTGTTTCAATGTAACCTCTGTGTGATATATAATGCCCCAAGGTTTTCAAAGACATTTTGCATCTAATTTTGTCTGTGTATGTTAATGAGGAGCTAATCAAACTGCTACAAACAATGAAACACAAATTCAAATGTCTGCAAATATTATGAATATTAACTGTTGGCAGACAGCAGCTACTAGAATTAACAACTGTTCACAATGCAATGCAAAAGAAGCATGCAGTGCAAAAGGAGCATGCAGCAAGGATACGTACTGTTGCCAGATTTGCTCCACATGAGCATATAGATCTCCAGAAAATGTGCAGGGTTGAAACTGACGGTCATTATCGAAAAATTGATGCACTTATGAAGGGTCTGAGCATAACTAAAACAATCCAAACCAACTGTGTGTTACTTCTCTTCTTTGATTTTTTTTTTTCAATATTGTTCTGTATCTGATCTGCAGATTTCTTCTCTAAAATTTATACTATGTTGACTTACTTCATTTTTTTTTTTTTTTGGGGTTGCATTTTGAAGAATGAAACATGCTTGGAATTGCTTTTCTCACTGAAAGTATTTCTTATCAATCCAAGAATGCAAGATGTGTCCCCTAGAAACACAAGTTTGAGAAGCACTGCCTCCAACCTTGCACAGACACACAACAAATAAATGCTCAGCTGGTTTAGATAAGACTAGCAACCTGATATCTGCTAACACAAGCAGGGAGAAGAGATAAACAACAGACAATTACTCTGATTCTTTCCTCCAAGATCTTCTGTCTGCTTACAGCATGCAGCTTCTCTGATTTCACAACCTCCAGATCAGCTGTCAACTGGGCAACTTTTCGATTCAGTGCTACAGGAAATGATTCACATGTTACATTCTGTTCAAACAACAAACTTAAATTTTAATTTGCAGCACAGTGCGTGCTACTTCAAGTAGCTAGTTTGTAGGTTAACATACAGAAGTGGCATAAAAAGGGTTAACTCTTTTGGTTCCATGGTAAGCATCAAATGTGTTTTCTTCTTCTTCTGTTAGTCCTTAACGGGGTGATTAGTTGAGCTATCGTTTACGGCTAGGCTGTGATATCTGCACCTTCCTGACCAGCACATCTGACTTCAGCAAAACCTTTCATTAGTCATCAAGCTTTTGAAAGGCCATTGATCACTGTGTGGGTTCCGGGTCCCCATTGTGGGTAAAACAAGAACAGACCAACTGCCTCCCCAACAAGCATGTCATAAGAGTCGACTAACTGGGGACTTCCTCGAAGGCGAAGTTCATCTGCCAGAGTGGCAAGGAACAACCAACTGTACATAAATAAACCAGTGAAACATATGTACATGCAAAACTCAGCCTTTGGCACAAAGCCAAAGTCCAAATGGATGAACAACCAGGACTTACATAGGACTTACACAGGGCTTGCAGATCATTGCTCCATTCCATTCTATCAGGTATGATCAGTTTGATATTATGGATGGAATGCAGTCCAGCACCTTTGACCTCTCTCATGAAAGATAAATTTAGGATTTCCTTTAGGCGTTCATACCTCCTCAATCCCTTTCCCATTTTAATGATGTTTGTGGTTCTCTGCTCATTTCTTCTCAGGATGTGTCTAATTTAGCACACTCTTCTCTGTCTTATAACTGTTGATACTAGTAACCACTTTTCTTTTATTTCTTTACCCCCTTCTGAATTCATCCTATTTTATTTTCATCATTTTCCTCAGGCATTTGTTTTCAAATGCATTTAACTTTTGTTCTATGTCTTTAGCGATTCTCCAGCTTTCACTTGCATATGTTAAAAATGAAACAACATAAGAATAAAAAATACTTAACTTGATTTTAAAACTATACAATTTACAGCTCCATATTTTATGCACGTGATTAAAAGCAGCTGATGCCTTGCCAATGTATGTCATAATTTTTGTCTTTCTACTGCCTTCGCTATGAAAATTACCACCTAAATAATTAAACTGATCTGTTGTTTAATTACTTTTGTCCCTAGTGTAACAGCTGCTTGATATGTTACTGGTGTTTTCAGTCTTGTCATAACTTATTTGTAGTCCAAATTTTGATACTATATTTTCTAAATCATGTGGTTTTCTATGCTTGTCATTGTTATTTTTACTTAGCAGAGCAATATCATCAGCAAAATAGAGATCTTACAAGTTGATTGCTTGTATTTCCAACTCCCAGTCAATGGTTATGACAAATGCATCCTTGTTTCACTCCAGTTTGATCTTCAAACTGATCACTTAAACCATTATCTGTTCACACTGTACACTTTGAAACTAAATAAATTACCTTAATAATATTTATTATTTTCATTGGTAAACCATAGCATTCCTAAATTCCCCATAGTTACGTTCTATGTAAACTATCAAAAACCTCAAAAGTCAATTGAATTTTCAGTGAATTCCTCAAAAATAGGGTGTGTGATCTAAGCAGCTTCTTACATACCAAAAACCTGCTGGCTCCACTACCCCTAATTCTAATGAGAATTATTTCACTCCAGTTGTTACAGTCAAAAATGGAATGTTAACAATGATTCTTTTCTTCCACCAATTTAAAAAAAAAAAATTTTTTAAATATTATATTAAAGAAATATTTTACTCGTTTTACTGTTTATATGAGAATTTCTGCAGTAATATCATCACCACCTGCTGCCTTATGGTTTGGTAGTGAATTGATTTCCCTTGTGATTTCCTTGTTGTTTATCTCTCCTTCCTTTTTTGATAATATGATAATTTTAGCTTCTTCAATAAAATTCATAGGTTCTTGTCGATTAGGTCTATTTCACATTTCTTGGAAATGTTAAGCCAATCTGTTTTTCTTATCAGTTTCTCAGTATCAGATGAAAGCACTGTATCAACATTACTTGTAGTAGGACCATCTCGCAGTTTGAAAGTACTAGTTAACTGCTTTAGTGTACTACAAGTGCGTGAACAGTGCGGATGCACAGATAGATCATTACAGTCTAAGGAGAATGGTGCTGCCAGGAGTTACCAGGGGATCTGGCAGACACTCAACACTCAAGGGAAGGGCAAGATGGATATACGATCAGACAGTAACTGGTACTATTGGAATTCAAACTCTTCGCTTGCTGCTGAAGATGGGGACGAAGTGTTTATGGGAGTGACCTGAATGCTAAGATGTTGATTCTTAATTCAACATTTAATTGTACTATATAGTAGGTTACTATGTCGACTCTTAGCTACCTGTTCTCTTTCTCTGGCTAATCTAGCTCTAGACATAATTAGGATTAAATTTTTTAAAATACCATATTTTTCCTTCTGGGTGCTTTCTACAGTTTTCCTGAAAGTCTCCTCCAGACTTCTTTCTTTATTCTCCTCATTGCGAATCTGAAAAGACAAAAAGATGTAAAATCAAAATGATGTAAAGAAACAAATAATCGACTCTAACTGCATGGATTATATGTTGTTGTTGTGTCATTATGTATTTCTTTCTATTAAAAAAAAAGTAAAGCACCCTTTTCCACGTCTTCAGGCGTATTGGGCATATAGGGCTAGACCAATATTTTATAGACCGAATCATCAGTGGGTGATGTGGTCAGCATCGCGCCGACCGTCTTTACATGCTTATTTTCCCTAGAATTATTACAACTACTACTGTTTACTGTAGTCAGAAATGTGCCCACTCCCGTGCTGGTATTGAATATTTTGATGCTACTGATTTTCACTTGCTTGATGCATGAATGAAATCTCTGCAGAATGGCTAGCCATCTACTGACATCATCACACAAAGCACGAACTCTGTAGCTCTAGCATTATTCTCTGTAAAACTTACACTGGCGAACTGAACAACACATCCGTTAAACCAGCCCATGATCTTCAGAGAAAATAGCTTGAGCCCATCATGATGGAGACCCAAAGTGATTAATCATGCATCAGGTCCTTGCAGAATGCTATTCCTAGATGCCTTTACCTTACATGACATTTTCTGGCATTCATTTAAGCCTGAGTCGACCTCAGACCCTAGAACAATTATAAAATTCCTGCTCTGATGCAGATTCGAACTCATGACCTTCAGGACAGCGGGCAAGCAAGTAGCTACTAAGCCAAACACAAAAAGACACACAATGAACCTCAAGGGCTAGGAATGCTGCAGAAGAAGAAGAAGAAGAAGAAGAAGAAGAAGAAGAAGAAGAAGAAGAAGAAGAAGAAGAAGAAGAAGAAGAAGAAGAAGAAGAAGAAGAAGAAGAAGAAGAAGAAGAAGAAGAAGAAGAAGAAGAAGAAGAAGAAGAAAAAGAAGAAGAAGAAGAAGAAAGAAGAAGAAGAAGAAGAAGAAGAAGAAGAAGAAGAAGAAGAAGAAGAAGAAGAAGAAGAAGAAGAAGAAGAAGAAGAAGAAGAAGAAGAAGAAGAAAGAAGAAGAAGAAGAAGAAGAAGAAGAAGAAGAAGAAGAAGAAGAAGAAGAAGAAGAAGAAGAAGAAGAAAGAAGAAGAAGAAGAAGAAGAAGAAGAAGAAGAAGAAGAAGAAGAAGAAGAAGAAGAAGAAGAAGAAGAAGAAGAAGAAGAAAGAAGAAGAAGAAGAAGAAGAAGAAGAAGAAGAAGAAGAAGAAGAAGAAGAAGAAGAAGAAGAAGAAGAAGAAGAAGAAGAAGAAGAAGAAGAAGAAGAAGAAGAAGAAGAAGAAGAAGAAGAAGAAGAAGAAGAAGAAGAAGAAGAAGAAGAAGAAGAAGAAGAAGAAGAAGAAGAAGAAGAAGAAGAAGAAGAAGAAGAAGAAGAAGAAGAAGAAGAAGAAGAAGAAGAAGAAGAAGAAGAAGAAGAAGAAGAAGAAGAAGAAGAAGAAGAAGAAGAAGAAGAAGAAGAAGAAGAAGAAGAAGAAGAAGAAGAAGAAGAAGAAGAAGAAGAAGAAGAAGAAGAAGAAGAAGAAGAAGAAGAAGAAGAAGAAGAAGAAGAAGAAGAAGAAGAAGAAGAAGAAGAAGAAGAAGAAGAAGAAGAAGAAGAAGAAGAAGAAGAAGAAGAAGAAGAAGAAGAAGAAGAAGAAGAAGAAGAAGAAGAAGAAGAAGAAGAAAGAAGAAGAAGAAGAAGAAGAAGAAGAAGAAGAAGAAGAAAGAAGAAGAAGAAGAAGAAGAAGAAGAAGAAGAAGAAGAAGAAGAAGAAGAAGAAGAAGAAGAAGAAGAAGAAGAAGAAGAAAGAAGAAGAAGAAGAAGAAGAAGAAGAAGAAGAAGAAGAAGAAGAAGAAGAAGAAGAAGAAGAAGAAGAAGAAGAAGAAGAAGAAGAAGAAGAAGAAGAAGAAGAAGAAGAAGAAGAAGAAGAAGAAGAAGAAGAAGAAGAAGAAGAAGAAGAAGAAGAAGAAGAAGAAGAAGAAGAAGAAGAAGAAGAAGAAGAAGAAGAAGAAGAAGAAGAAGAAGAAAGAAGAAGAAGAAGAAGAAGAAGAAGAAGAAGAAGAAGAAGAAGAAGAAGAAGAAGAAGAAGAAGAGAAGAAGAAGAAGAAGAAGAAGAAGAAGAAGAAGAAGAAGAAGAAGAAGAAGAAGAAGAAGAAGAAGAAGAAGAAGAAGAAGAAGAAGAAGAAGAAGAAGAAGAAGAAGAGAAGAAGAAGAAGAAGAAGAAGAAGAAGAAGAAGAAGAAGAAGAAGAAGAAGAAGAAGAAGAAGAAGAAGAAGAAGAAGAAGAAGAAGAAGAAGAAGAAGAAGAAGAAGAAGAAGAAGAAGAAGAAGAAGAAGAAGAAGAAGAAGAAGAAGAAGAAGAAGAAGAAGAAGAAGAAGAAGAAGAAGAAGAAGAAGAAGAAGAAGAAGAAGAAGAAGAAGAAGAAGAAGAAGAAGAAGAAGAAGAAGAAGAAGAAAGAAGAAGAAGAAAGAAGAAGAAGAAGAAAGAAGAAGAAGAAGAAGAAGAAGAAGAAGAAGAAGAAGAAGAAGAAGAAGAAGAAGAAGAAGAAGAAGAAGAAGAAGAAGAAGAAGAAGAAGAAGAAGAAGAAGAAGAAGAAGAAGAAGAAGAAGAAGAAGAAGAAGAAGAAGAAGAAGAAGAAGAAGAAGAAGAAGAAGAAGAAGAAGAAGAAGAAGAAGAAGAAGAAGAAGAAGAAGAAGAAGAAGAAGAAGAAGAAGAAGAAGAAGAAGAAGAAGAAGAAGAAGAAGAAGAAGAAGAAGAAGAAGAAGAAGAAGAAGAAGAAGAAGAAGAAGAAGAAGAAGAAGAAGAAGAAGAAGAAGAAGAAGAAGAAGAAGAAGAAGAAGAAGAAGAAGAAGAAGAAGAAGAAGAAGAAGAAGAAGAAGAAGAAGAAGAAGAAGAAGAAGAAGAAGAAGAAGAAGAAGAAGAAGAAGAAGAAGAAGAAGAAGAAGAAGAAGAAGAAGAAGAAGAAGAAGAAGAAGAAGAAGAAGAAGAAGAAGAAGAAAGAAGAAGAAGAAGAAGAAGAAGAAGAAGAAGAAGAAGAAGAAGAAGAAGAAGAAGAAGAAGAAGAAGAAGAAGAAGAAGAAGAAGAAGAAGAAGAAGAAGAAGAAGAAGAAGAAGAAGAAGAAGAAGAAGAAGAAGAAGAAGAAGAAGAAGAAGAAGAAGAAGAAGAAGAAGAAGAAGAAGAAGAAGAAGAAGAAGAAGAAGAAGAAGAAGAAGAAGAAGAAGAAGAAGAAGAAGAAGAAGAAGAAGAAGAAGAAGAAGAAGAAGAAGAAGAAGAAGAAGAAGAAGAAGAAGAAGAAGAAGAAGAAGAAAGAAGAAGAAGAAGAAGAAGAAGAAGAAGAAGAAGAAGAAGAAGAAGAAGAAAGAAGAAGAAGAAGAAGAAGAAGAAGAAGAAGAAGAAGAAGAAGAAGAAGAAGAAGAAGAAGAAGAAGAAGAAGAAGAAGAAGAAGAAGAAGAAGAGAAGAAGAAGAAGAAGAAGAAGAAGAAGAAGAAGAAGAAGAAGAAGAAGAAGAAGAAGAAGAAGAAGAAGAAGAAGAAGAAGAAGAAGAAGAAGAAGAAGAAGAAGAAGAAGAAGAAGAAGAAGAAGAAGAAGAAGAAGAAGAAGAAGAAGAAGAAGAAGAAGAAGAAGAAGAAGAAGAAGAAGAAGAAGAAGAAGAAGAAGAAGAAGAAGAAGAAGAAGAAGAAGAAGAAGAAGAAGAAGAAGAAGAAGAAGAAGAAGAAGAAGAAGAAGAAGAAGAAGAAGAAGAAGAAGAAGAAGAAGAAGAAGAAGAAGAAGAAGAAGAAGAAGAAGAAGAAAGAAGAAGAAGAAGAAGAAGAAGAAGAAGAAGAAGAAGAAGAAGAAGAAGAAGAAGAAGAAGAAGAAGAAGAAGAAGAAGAAGAAGAAGAAGAAGAAGAAGAAGAAGAAGAAGAAGAAGAAGAAGAAGAAGAAGTCGGCTCTGTGGCTAAGTCGATGCGAACACTTCGTAATGCCGGGATGCCGGTTCGATCCCAGCTGCGAGCCATGCGCCTTGCGTTGGTTTCGACAGTGGTATCAAGAAAGCCGACCGTCCATAAAGCAATGGCAAACAACTGGACGTAAATTTGCCTAGAAAAACCACACTACAGCCAGGGGCTGTTGGGGTTGGTTCTGCAACGTCCTGTAAAGGATACGCAACTGACCTATATGTTATTAATTTTCTGCGGAGTCCCATAATGCTCCCATTTGTGAGAATTAACTGACGTAACATCACCTGTTTGGTATTCTTCCTACCCTCAACAAGTGCGAGTGCGCACTCACGCACCTACGCATGCACGCGCGCATACACACACAAATACAAACAAAACCTCCTCCTTGGTGACATGATAAATCTCATCATATTTCCAATTCAAAGTGACTCAGATCCTAAATCTACACCCATACCAACCGCCTCCTAGCAGACGAGAAACTCTATCCCGGATTTCCGGTTGACTAGAACCCAACTTCGACAGCAATGTAATTAGCAACGGTGACAAAACAGCAGCGGGAAAGATAAACCGCGGGAGCGAGGAGCGGACAGTTATAGAAGACACAAATATTAGGGTGGCTCCCAGCAATGGCCGACCAAACCCAGTAACTGGATTAACGTGGCGTCGCTCTGACACGGTCGCAGATGAAGAAATCCCTCCCCTACGACTCCGTCGGAGAAGTAATGTTCCATAAAGATAACAAAAACAATTAAACTGCTTGCTACTATGTACTCACGCACGGTACTAACAGGAGACCTCTAACCTATTTTGTTTCGATATAAATGCCAATGGGTGGCACTTTTTTTTTCGAGTGGAAATTTATAAGAAAACATTAGTCTGTCATTGTTTGGGTCCGGAAATGCGGCTTGAAATCTTTAAAGCATGACAGTTTATCTATATTCTATGTCTAGATATCTGTGTGTATGAATGTGTCAATGCGCGCGCGCGCAGGAGTTATGCATGTGCCAGCGGGTGTGTTATTCTAGTGCGTGCGCGGGATTTATGTATATACTTGCGCGCGTGGGAGTTATGCATGTGCTTGCGCGGGAGTTATACATGTGCGTGCACACGCACGCGCGCTCATTGTGTGCGTGCGTGCGTGCGTGCGTATGTATGTATGTATGTATGTATGTATGTATGTATGTATGTATGTATGTATGTATGTATGTATGTATGTATGTATGTGTGCGCGCGTGAGTCCACGTATGTATGTATGCATGCATGCATGCATGCCAAAAATGCTATCTATGAAGCAAAGCGTGAAATCTAAAGAGGCAACATTCATCTATGATCTGGCAACTTTTCATCGCCGCTTGATAAGCAGACAACATACAAGCCGCCATTTTGTTGACCTAGTCAGAGGTGGATTGTTACATAATCAGCATGGAGCAAAAAGCTAAGATTACATTTTTTTGGAAAACTTAGAAAAAGCGCCATTGAAACAGTTGAATTAATTGATGCAACTTGTTTATGGGCATAATTGCATATCTCGTGCACACATTTTCAGATGGTATTCACGAGTCAAAAGTGGTGGGGAAATTATTAATAATGCACCTTGACCTGATCGCCAAATTTCTGTACGTAATGATGAACTCATTGATAAAGACAGAGAACGGATTTTTTTTTTTTACTGTGAGAATGATGGCAGATGAATCTGGTGTTAAAAGAGAGACCATTCATAACATTTTAGTGTAAGAATAAAGTTGCTTGCCAGTTTGTACCACATTTGTTGTCCGATGACCACAAACATCAGCGGGTTGAGTACCCAAGAGACATCATCAAACCAAGAATTTTAGGCCCAAAAACAAGTGCGTGTTCTCAGCCTTCCACCCTATTCCCCAGATTTGTAATTATTTTCTATTCCCAAAATTAAAGTTACGATTGAAAGGACGATTCTTTAACGATATTGATGACAACCAAAGCGCCGTAACATCGACTTCAAGGGCCATAACACACAAACACACACGCACGCACGCACGCACGCACACACACACACGCGCACGCATGCACGCACGCACGCACGCGCGCACACACACGCACGCACGCACACACACACACAAAGAACTACAGAGGTCGTTTCAGTGTTCGTTAGATAGTGCCACTTGCTGTGTCAATGCACAAGGGGCTTACTTTGAATCAGATACAGGTTATATCTTCAACTGTTGATTATTTTAATATTTATGGAATCGGTCTCACTACTTACTTGTCGGACCTTGTATGTATGTTAGCATATTCACTATAGAGCAAGCAAAAAGTGGATTCTGATCATCAGAAATACTCGGTTAAAGCACTTGCCGTCCTTTCAAGGTCAAAACTGTTCGTTATTTGAAGCCCTAATCTGGCTCTTGCCAGGGGCCGCAATATAGCCCGGCCATAAATATGGATTAATGGCTGAACGCGGTTTCTGGAACCTCTCCACTGTGAACCTCATCCACGTGGTGGCACATCGTGTGTTTATCGCTTGTATGATGTCCTGGTGGGGTAGAAAGTCAGTCAAGTCAGTCATCAGAAGTACTGAAAGTGGTCGAACTTTTTTTTTTCCTCAAAAGGAATCGGAATCCAATCAGAAGTGTTCCCCTTCTACGAATGGTTCAGTCTAGAGAAGGCGGTGGATCACATGTGGTTGAAGTTACCAAATAATCCAACTCGACAATAGCAGCAAGGATCGAGCACAGGACGAAGCAGAGACGCGCGTGACCTACTGATCTCTGCAACTATAGTGATCTGCCTTCTTCTAATGAAGACTTGCACAGGCGACCGGGCCACGACCTGGCTCGCTTGTAGACGACTTCGTCGCCGGTCGAGATAGTATTTGGGTCGCATCAAAACTGCAGGCGCCCTTATCAGGACCCTTGGTGGCGTGCAATGTTAAGCCACTTCATATGGCGCACATAACCTAGTCATAATTATAACCCAAAGCTCCTCTTCGGGGATACTGATTTAACGTGACGACTTTTCCCCCCAACAAAGCACCCCACGGAGGCTAAGCATTTAAGGGCATGTCCCGAGTTCGGCGACGTAGATGGTAAAAACTGAAAACAGTATAGCACTTATTTCGAACATGTTTTTCAACAACATATTTTTCGAGCGATCTCTGTGCTACTTCATATGGCACAACATAAACTAAGAACGAATAATACCTGATTCTATTCGCAGAGATGTGTCAGTATAAATAAAGGAAGCCTGTCTTATACAAGTGTGAACGAAAATAGTCAGCCACGCAAATTAACAATTATGTCCCCAAAAATCAGTTTTAAATACGTGCTAGAAACATCAAAACCCCCAACAGACGACGTGACTGTTTTTGGATGTCAACTTTGGGAGAGCAAAATGAAGAAATCTGTATATGGAGTGACGTAATGAATCACTTGGAGCGGGGCGGCGTGGTAGGTTGTCATTTCTGGACCTGATTAAGTCTCCGAAGTTGTAAATCCAAATAACTGTCCTAACGCTACATGGAAACCCACTGTTGCTTCCCCGGAGCCAACATCCCCGCACCGGCCAGTCAAGAGGAAAATCAAATCAGAAATTGGCCGCAATTTTTCAATCTGGGCTCCAGGCCAGTTGTGCGGTCTCCGTGGCTGGGAAATACAAGCCGGTAGGGTGGTGGTGTGGTGGGGGGAGGGGGCGGCACAGGAACCCTGTAGACGCTGGTGACAACTGATAACAAGAACATAAATGCTATAGTAGGGAGGGGTGAGGTAGGGTTATTTCTAGTGTTAAATAAATAGCGATTACTGCTTACCCTAACCCCCTATACTTCGGGATTACCCTAAATCTCGCTTGATGTGGTGACTTAACAAAAAAGGACATATAAGTGTTTTACGTTTATCTTATACGTTATGAAGAGGTCAGGTTGCCGTCGTGGTGTGGCAGCTAGACGCTCGTCTCGAGCCCGAAGGCTGTGGGTTCCAATCCGAATCGAGTCGGACTTTTTTTTTTCTAGCACTATATGCCCAATGTGCCTAACGGCATGGAAAATGGTTCTTTACTTGTTATTACTTGACTTCTACCACATCATCATCATCATCATGTAGCAGGTCCTTTGAAGAACGTTGCTCTTATAACGATCTGCCTGAAATAAACTCGGTCTCTCGCCAACTCAACCCCCTCGTGCACTTTAATATCCAAAGAGATACTTATATTCTGTGCCCATCTTTGTGTTGGTCGGCCGCTGCCTCTCTTCCTGGTACCATGCCTTTTGCTGTTGTTGTTGTTGTTTTTTTTTTTTTTTTTAATCCGGCATGACGCACGATATGACCACAATATTTTAGCTTTAGAGATAAGATGTTGTTTGTTAGCCAATTTTCCTTGAAGTTTAGATCTTCCAGAAGACCATATTTTCCTCCTTAAGGACTAAGAGATAATCAATGACTCGCATCCGTATGTTGCTATCAACATGCTAAGGTTGATTTCCTTGTTGGTGCTTAACCACATTTTGTTTTTAAATGTTGTTTAATCTTTATATTGCTATGGCCATCCTACTTTTCACTTCTGTCGAAGTCTCCAGTGGTGTTTATTATGGAGCACAGATATTTAAAGTATGTGATATTTTCAATAATCTTTATCATTATTTAATTGACAGCCAGTTTTGTCTGTGGACACTATTTTTTGTTTTGTTTTTTGTTTCGTTTACTTCAAATTCAAGAACAGGTTTTCATCTTCAGTGTTTTAAGACAGAAGTGATTAAATGTTCTATTCCCTTCACAATGCTCGAAAGGAGGACTGTGGTATTTGCATAGGGAATTTCCGGATTGGGGTTGCCACCACTTATGAATGGATCATAACTGTCACAAGTCTGGTCACTCCTGCCTCACTCCTTTTTGCACCTCGAACTAATCCGATGTTTCACCAGCTGCTCTGATGGCTGCTTGTTCTTCGTGATATAAGCTTACAAAAAAATTCACCAAATATGCTGTCCTTTCCTTCTCCTTACTTAACTTTTACCACACTGTTTTAATATTCTCAGTACCAAGACTTTCGCTTCAAACGACCTGAAGTACCTTTCGTGGCAAAGTGGTCAACCCGTTTATCTCGCGCACTGAAGGTCGTGGAATCGTTTCAATGACAGGGGTAGTTATTACACAGTCCAACATCGTCGCTGGAGCTGCAAAGCTCGTCTTTGGATGCGTTAAACAGTGAGCAAGCCGTTCTGCTGAGAGAGACCGACCCATGGGGGATAAAACCCACTGCGGTTCGTTAGTTGGTTGGTTGGTTGGTTGGTTGGTATGTTGGTTGGTTGGTTGGTTGGTTGGTTGGTTAGTTGGTTAGTTAGTCAGTCTTTCCTTTTGAGCTTAAGACGGCGCAAGGGGCAATGGCCATAGCTCTCCGTTTATGGCGGTTCGTTGACACATTTTAGGTCTTGGATGTTTGTTAGACACAGGTGGAGCCTTCCCTGATGATGGTTCTACGCAGGGTCTCTTTTGGTCTTCAGTTTTCTTTTCCTTTTAGTGTCCATTTTAGAGCTAGAAATATGATTCGAAAACAAAAGCATGTTTTACGTTGACGGCTTGTGGGTCGTCGATCAACAATCTTAAGTCAAGCTAAAGGGAATCCATGCAGTGGGGTCAAAATAATAAGTCTGCACATACTTTACATGACGTTTGCAAACTAAACTATGTAATTGTTGGCTGTCTGTAGTTTTAATAGACAATTTTATGTGCAGTAGTTTGCCATTGCTCATTAAACGGTCGATGATCTGTATCTTCTTCTTTCTCTTTGTTCACCAGCTGTAAGCTACGGCGGAAAGTCCTGGTTGTTCGTCCATTTGGAATCTCTCTTTGAGCCAGGGTCTGAGCTTTGCGTGTACATCCGTTTTTACTGACTTATTTGTGAACAATTGGTTGTTCTTTGCCGCTCGGGCAGTTGCACTCCGAATGCCAAGAAAGACCCCAGTTAGTCGTAGTCCTGTATGAATTCCTGTAGTGTGTGGTTATCCCGGACGAGCTCCTAACTTGTAATATGCTCTGCTAGGGGCATGTGTTAATTTGCATTGCTTTCAGACGAACAGTGAGTTGAAAGGACACAGCATGAACGAATATTGAGTTGCTTGCTTTTAGTCGTTGAATCGCCAATTATCGCACACATACATTCTCGCTTCCTTGTGCTCGTCTTGCTTGGCTGAATCTAGCGACCTGGTCGGACTTCTCACACACTACAGGAATTCATCAGCGTCTCTCGAACCATCCATCTATCCTTCACGAACCCTGGTACCTGACATTACGACGTGTGGAAAAACATTCAGTCCTCCTATTGAAATATAACACTCGCTTCACAATTCATTTATTCTTCTCAGGCGTCCACTCATGCGACTTCTCTCAGTCAGGGCCGAACTTCAACTGTCTTACATCTATCTCCCGGTTCACGTCTTCCGTTCACATCTCATGATTTTCTTGTGTCCCTCACTTCGCTCAACATGAGATACACGAGACCCACTTATCCCGTTTTTCTCTTCTATCACTGGTCCTCCGACCTTGTCCTCCCCATCGGGAACTCTCTGGGATTTCCCCGGGAATTCACAACATTAGAATGTGCCACCACGTGGGTGAGGATCACCGTGGAGAGGTCCCAGACACCGCGTTCAGCCATTAGGCCATATTTATGGCCAAGCTATATTGCGGCCCCTGTAAAGAGCCAGAGTAGGGCTTCAAATAACGAAAAATGTTGACCTTGAAAGGACGGCAAGTGCTTTAACCTAGTACTTCTGATGATCAGGACCCATTTTTTGCTTGATCTATAGTGAATATGCTAATATACATACATACATACATACATACATACATACCTACCTACCTACTTACCTACTTACCTACCTACCTACCTACCTACCTACCTACCTGCCTGCCTGCCTGCCTGCCTGCCTGCCTGCCTGCCTGCCTACGCACGCACGCACGCACGCACGCACGCACGCACGCACGCACGCACGCACGCACACACACACACACACACATTACACACACACACATACATACATACATACATACATACATATGCATTGCATACCTACCTACCTACCTACCTACCTACCTACCTACCTACCTACCTACCTACCTACCTACCTACCTACCTACCTACCTACCTACCTACCTACCTACCTACCTACCTACCTACCTACCTACCTACCTACCTACCTACCTACCTACCT
Organism: Candidula unifasciata; assembly: GCA_905116865.2. Taxonomy (NCBI): domain Eukaryota; kingdom Metazoa; phylum Mollusca; class Gastropoda; order Stylommatophora; family Geomitridae; genus Candidula; species Candidula unifasciata. The sequence goes on along the minus strand of CAJHNH020000433.1, from coordinate 622,238 downwards.
ACCTACCTACCTACCTACCTACCTACCTACCTACCTACCTACCTACCTACCTACCTACCTACCTACCTACCTACCTACCTACCTACCTACCTACCTACCTACCTACCTACCTACCTACCTACCTACCTACCCTACCTACCTACCTACCTACCTACCTACCTACCTACCTACCTACCTACCTACCTACCTACCTACCTACCTACCTACCTACCTACCTACCTACCTACCTACCTACCTACCTACCTACCTACCTACCTACCTACCTACCTACCTACCTACCTACCTACCTACCTACCTACCTACCTACCTACCTACCTACCTACCTACCTACCTACCTACCTACCTACCTACCTACCTACCTACCTACCTACCTACCTACCTACCTACCTACCTACCTACCTACCTACCTACCTACCTACCTACCTACCTACCTACCTACCTACATACATACATACATACATACATACATACATACATACATACATACATACATACATACATACATACATACATACATACATACATACATACATACATACATACATACATACATACATACATACATACATACATACATACATACATACATACATACATACATACATACATACATACATACATACATACATACATACATACATACATACATACATACATACATACATACATACATACATACATACATACATACATACATACATACATACATACATACATACATACATACATACATACATACATACATACATACATACATACATACATACATACATACATACATACATACATACATACATACATACATACATACATACATACATACATACATACATACATACATACATACATACATACATACATACATACATACATACACACACGCATATATACACATATACACATATGGCGTGGTTTGCTGGACCAATACCAGTGCCACTCCTGAGACAACTGAACCAAAGAGATCGGCGGCAATCAGCGGGCCCGACCTACAGGACGTGTCGTTTCTACACACAGCCCCACGTCCCCATACAACCCCAAAACATCACGGTGACGGCCCCTATCCGACAGCGTTAACCACAGCTCATTTCAGATTACAACGATTATTGATCCAAATTAATCCACACTTGTATCCTCTCCGTGAGAAGAACATCCAGCCTCGGGTATGAACACGATTCCCCCGACTCCCCCCCCCCCCCCTACTCTCCCTCTTCCACTCCCAAAGTTCGTCTCTACATACAGCAAATCCCCCAAGAACACATTTTCCCTTCATTTGAAAATATCACCGCTCCTCTAGAAGGCGGCATCCCCCAACCCCTCCCCCTTCCCTCCCCCTCTTTAGTACAACTAGCCCTATCCATCCGTCATTTCTCGAAAGAGACTAATCCATTGCCTCGTCCAATCACACGTAGGTAAAATCCAGCATCGATTCGGCCCGGCTTCGGCGGACTGCAAATTACATTAGCCTATCAAGTTGCGGGGACATTTGGGTCGCCGACCGAGAGAACCGTTGTCAAATTCGGGACGCGATGACAAATGGTGACACTCGATCTCCGCCCATGCACATGGCCGTTTCCAACAACGGGACGTTACACAATATCGGCGTCCAAACAAGAATAAAAAATAAAATAAAAACAGCGCAATTGAATTTGCAGTGATTCTGGGGAAATAGCCGGTATATTTCCAGAACTGCCCGATCGATGGGGTATCAAAACTAACATAGATTTCATCTCCCGAAGAGATTTTTTGGGATAATTTTAATGCAACATAAACATAATAAATTGGGAGAACAGACACGGGTGCCAGCATAAAACTTTTTAGAGGGGTAAAGAGAGATAGAGATGGTGGAATAGATAATAGTGTGGTTCTGTCGTCTGACAGAACTCAAAACCTTGTGTTGCCGGGTAATACTGGAGGTCAAAGAATAGTTATACTGTTGTTTGTATGTCGTAAGAGGCTACGGAAGGCTGGTGTGAGATGGGCTAACTCAGTAGGCAGATGCAAAATCCATGACACCCAACTAATCAACAACGGGTCTACAAAGGGATGGAAATCACCAGATGGATAAACTAAAGTCCAGGTGACAGCCAATGGGGTCACAGCAACTACATGAATGAATGAATTCACAGGTCATATCCGCCACTCACCGAGGATAGGAAATAGACTACTCAATGGGGTGAAAGAATCAACTGCCAATCCTGTATGACGTATAATGTATACTGTGACGTATGAAGTATAATGTGACGTATAAGAAATAATGTGACGTATAATGTGACCTATAACGAATAATGTGACGTATAATGTATAATGTGACGTATAATGTATAATGTGACGTATAATGTGACGTATAACGCATAATGTGACGTATAATGTATTTTGTGACGTATAATGTATAATGTATTTTGTGACGTATAATGTATAATGTGACGTATGATGACTCAACAGGTTTAACGAAAGGAATGGGTTCGGGGTGGGGGGGGGGGTGAACAACGTACACACTCGAGAAACATCAGACAGAGCCTTTCTCAGTACAAACCATAACAATAATAACAAGGGGCAGAGTATTCTAGCCACAAGTCCCCACAACAGGGGGTTGGGAACGGGTGTGGGGGGGGGGGGAAGAGGAGTGTGTCACGTTAATACAAATACAATCTAGAAAGAGGAAAAGGTGATTAAAGATAATGAGATAATGATGGTAATAGAAG
>CAJHNH020000433.1:552036-617036 GCA_905116865.2 Candidula unifasciata | reverse complement strand
GAAACCTTCAGAGCTGTTCGAACTGAGGAAGGATTGTATACTGTCTGTGAAGGCCAAAGGTGCTGTTTCTGCAAGTTTTGTTACAGTTTGAGCAATAGATGAAAAGATGGAGAATAATATGCGTTCTCTTATGTTGGCAGTTCTGAATCGTTTGGAACATGTCAACAATTTTCACGACTTCACTTATGGGGCTGCTTCTCAGTGCTCAAAGTGCTATTCTTAAACTCCTGTTCTGAATCAAACTTAGTCTTCAAAGGTTTTTTTCTGGCTGCTCCAGCCCAGGAGCTAAGACATATTCCATGAGACTGGTTGCTCCGGGGTACATTTGTTCCATCCAGTTATTTTTCAATACAACCAGTCTTCTTATAACAGTTGCATGGATTTTTTTTTTTTTTTTTCGTTTTACGTTTGGCTTAACCTGTATGTGTTGTGTTGAAGATAACTCAAATGAACGTGGGTGCATCTTACTGAAGTACTGGTTGATTTTCAGACATTATGAATATTCTTGTCTTTGTGTGGCGAGAGACATTAGACAGTTTATGTGAGTGATGTTTCCTTTAATGTTATACCCACATTGTATGTCAAGTTATCTACTTACTTTTCTACTGACTTTTGAAGTTGGTTGAAGCCACCTGACGGGGCTTTCTATGGCAGCCCGAGAAGTAAAGTCATCACCGTGTACAGAAGTAAAGTCATCACCGTGTACAGCTGGAAGCGTGATGGAGACATCATTGAGTAATGTCACTTATGTCAATCATCAAGAGACTTGGGGCTTTTGCACTGCTCTGGGGTACTACTTTTCTTATTTTACTGACCGACTGACTGTCTATTGTATCTCTACTCAATTACTGGTCAGGAAAAATATACATTGTGAGCAACTTCTACTTGCAGAATTTCCTGCTCATGCCGTCCTTCCACGCGGTGTGGAAAACTATGAAAAAAAGTAATATTAAAACAATAACCAAGAGTAACATAAGAACTAATATTAACGAGCCGATTTCCCGGAGTAGTAGTATTTTTTTTTTTTTTTGGGGGGGGGGGGGAGGGGGGTGTAAAGTAAGTAATCATTAGAAACTGAATCTGTTTAGCAACAATCAGACGGGTATGAACAGTTAATCATATTGTTCCTTCCCTTTCTTCTCCTACTACTTCTTTTTCTTAAACGCTGCCTCATTTTTATTCAACGCTCCTAACTGCACCAGAGGCCTCCTAAAGCCCCCCCCCCCCCCCCCCCCCCCCCACCCCCGCCGAAAGTCCTTGCGCCCCCTAAATTTGACCGAGGCTGCTACCGCCCCTGGATCGTCCCAGAGCACCCGGGGGCGGTAGCGTCCACTTTGGGATACACTGATTTAGAGGCAAGCGGCTGCTTCAGTACATGGTCTGCGCCCGATGCACGCCATTTGTGCAACAACCCAAGTTATTTCCCGGGGGACTTAGCATCCCGGATATCCTTCTTTCCTGACAGGCCTTGGCAACGAAGAAATAATGGCGATATATTCTGGAGAAGTCAGTGTAACGTAAGATTAAATAAATTAACAAAGAAGTTTGACATATTAGAAACGAAAAGAGCAAGCCGTTTCATTTTCAGCGCAACGAGACATCAAAATAAGGGGGAGACAACTGCTTTGTCAAGGTGTTACATTCATATGCATTTCCCTCACAGTGGACGGATCACAGACATTTGACTAACCCATCTGCAACCTATGAGTGCAGCCCAACAGATCATGTCTCCTGGGGCATTTCAGCTTTCAATTTCAGTCTGCTGAAATTCGTGAAAATATATACAAAATCCACTCACGGGGGATTATTCTAAACAACCGAAAGATTCCCTAAACAGTGACTGTGTCAAGTGTTTCTATACAATAACTTCTAGAAAACACAACCCACAGATCGTTAACAGCATACCGACAGATGGTGATAAACAGTGGGGGGGAAAAACTGCTGTTCAAAATAATGAATTGGAAAATAACTTTAACAATCTCAGTATTTATTTTTTCGAACCTGCTATTTGTCTTGCGTTGGTTTCGACAGCGGTACCGAGAGCTGACTGTTTATAGGCAATGGCAAACAACTGAACGTAAAAATGTGCCTACAAAAACCATAAAAGCCAAAAAGTCCTGGGGTTGGTTTTGCAGCGTCCAGTAAAGGACACGCAACTAACCTACGATAATTGCATGCTAGATTCACAGTATGGAACAGGCTTCACTAACATTCATAGGTACATATTCCAACAATTCTATGTTTATTTTCAGTACTATTCTTCTTCTTCTTCTTCTTCTTCTTCTTCTTCTTCTTCTTCTTCTTCTTCTTCTTCTCCTCCTCCTCCTCCCACTAATCGTTATCTTCTTCCTCTGCTCCTCCACGTTCACCAGCTGTAAACTCCGGCAGAATGTTCTGGTTTGTCTTCTACCACTTTATCCTTTTTTTTCAGTACTTCAGTTCTGCGTGCCCCTCCGTTTTACAGATCTGGCTTTTTTGTACACAGACTATTGTCTCCTTGCCACTCAGGCAGATGCAATCCGAATATTTAGTCGACTCTTACGACATACGTTTAGAACGAACGAACGAACTTTATTTTCGAAGGGTTACAAATTGGGCACGCAGGCCCGTCTGACATTTGGCCCTTCTAAGCACTCATTTTTCAGAGTACCAATGCCTGTTATCAATAATGCATGTTATGGATATATTAAAGAAATATGCATTATTTAATAGTGCATACACACACACACACACATGTATATATATACTCTTACATTCTAATACATGCACATTTATATACAGACATACCTAATACATACATACACCATCTACATACATACACAAACAGAAAACACACACCCATACATAGACATAAATGCACAAACAGAAAACAAACACACATACATGCACACACACACACACACACATTCATTCGATACATACACACCTACACATTCATGCATGCATACACACACATACAATTACAATAGGCAGTTAGACACAATAGGCAGTTAGACACAATAGGCAGTTAGACACAATAGGTAGTTAGGCACAATAGGCAGTTAGGCAAAATAGGCAGTTAGGCACAATAGGCAGTTAGGCACAATAGGCAGTTAGACACAATAGGCAGTTAGGCACAATAGGCAGTTAGGCACAATAGGCAGTTAGGCACAATAGGCAGTTAGACACAATAGGCAGTTAGACACCATAGGCAGTTAGACACCATAGGCAGTTAGACACCATAGGCAGTTAGACACCATAGGCAGTTAGACACAATAGGCAGTTAGGCACAATAGGCAGTTAGGCACAATAGGCAGTTAGACACAATAGGCAGTTAGACACCATAGGCAGTTAGACACCATAGGCAGTTAGACACCATAGGCAGTTAGACACCATAGGCAGTTAGGCACCATAGGCAGTTAGACACCATAGGCAGTTAGACACCATAGGCAGTTAGACACCATAGGCAGTTAGACACCATAGGCAGTTAGACACAATAGGCAGTTAGACACCATAGGCAGTTAGGCACAATAGGCAGTTAGACACAATAGGCAGTTAGACACCATAGGCAGTTAGACACAATAGGCAGTTAGACACAATAGGCAGTTAGGCACAATAGGCAGTTAGACACAATAGGCAGTTAGACACAATAGGCAGTTAGACACAATAGGCAGTTAGACACAATAGGCAGGCAATTAGATAGGCAGTTAGACTATTCCGCCCTCCCCCAACCCCATAATGGGACCCTAGAACCTTCACATGGATATTTTTTTTTAATTAGTGTCTAACTCTTGCTCACGTGCCTTCAACCTCTTTATACAGAACTACGTTTTTATTTCATTTATCAGCTGAACTGACCTCCCAAGTTTCTCTAGAAGTGCAGTATTTAATTGTTTTATCATCCCTATATTTGTACTGGGAATTATGAGACTGTGTAATTACACTGTCAGCTTGCTCAAAGAAGCCTTGTCGCTAACCAATCTCCCAACATTATGTGCTTTTATAACCAACGCATCTGCAAGGTCTTGAAAGAGCTTCCGCGGAGGTTCAGCCTCGGCCAAAACGACCACTGACCGTTAATTGCTCAACCGGGATTTGAATCCACGGCCTTGCGATCCACAGGCGAGCGTCTGGCCACTACACCACGTCGGCTACTTTGAGTGTTTGTGTGTATCTACACATACCTGTGTGTGAACACGATTGCGTGCAGGCGTGTATGTTATGTATGTATGTGTGTAATATACATGTATGTCTGTACATGTCCAACGAACCTCACTAGGTACTAGATTACCGGCCCAAGCCCCTAGTTTTGGTGTAATTAACATTGAAGCCCTACTCTGGCTCTTGCCAGGGGCCACAATATAGCCTGGCCATAAATATGACCAAAAGGCTGAACGCGGTTTCTGGGACCTCTCCATGGTGATCCTCATCCGTATGGTGGCACATTGTATCATCGGGTGTTTATCGCTTGTGTGATGTCCTGATGTGGTAGAAAGTCAGTCAATTAACATATCTTAGCCAAAATAATTGGCAAAACGAAATCAGACAACAATTGTAGCCGATACTGCTTACAATAGGTTGAACGTGGTCGATTTGATGTTTTATTCCACACATATGGATGGACTACGAGGCAGAAAAGCGACAATTAAAATCTGCAAAAATCCAAACAGAAATAAAATGTAACAAGACGACACAGGATAAGAAATGAGGATAACAGGAAAAGGGACCAGTACTAACTTATATCAAGAGACAACGGATCAAGTGGTTCGGACAAACATAACACAAGATGGTGCACCATAGAGAGATGGATCCCTTCCACTCAGACAAACCTAACAAGAGATAGTGCACCACAGAGAGATCCCTTCCACTCAGACCCAAAAGAAACAGGTCCAGAGGTCGACCACGAGAGCGATGGATAGATGGAATATCCAAGGCCAAAAATACCAGCATCTACGTAGCACATACCAAGGCTGGCAACATATTCAAAACTTGACAATGAAAGGCAGAACAGGACTAGAGAAAAGAAGACATTGCCATTATCTTTTCTTGACAGACATTACATTATGAAGTCGTGGTTATTTTCAACGACCGTTATATTTAATGAAATGACAACTTTGGACGACTCTTCAAGGCTGGTTTTTATGTTTTAAGAAGAATCCAATCAGCAGTACCGTCTCAAATAACCCGCTCACATCCTGTCTCTAACGACATGGGGACACGCGCTGATACCCGAGAGGGGGGGGGGGGGTAGTGTCGTGGGTGAGTACAGTGTAATGATTGCCAACTTCAACCACTTGGGGAGTGACTTCTGAGCCGAAGTGGGCGTTCGTGTCGAAGTGGTCAAGTCGTCTGCCTCACGTTCAGAAGGTCGTGGGTTTATTTCAAGGCCGTAGCGTTCGGTTCATGGGTGCAATCGTTACGGAATTGGTAGGGATTGTCGCCGAAACTACGATGTTCGTGCTTTGTGTGAGCCTTCGCCAGGCGGCTACCCGATTTGCGGGGATAGACAGAGCGCCTATGGGATAAAACCTAGTGCAATGAAGTTTTGATCTTCTTCTCCGATCCTTCTGTCAGAAAACTTATATCAGGAAGCCGGTAGCCTTTATGCAAGTTATCGTGCAGTCCAATCTGCTCGTGTACCATACAGCTTTGTCTTCATTGTGGCTGCAACAGGCCAGATTGTGTCTCTGTTTGCAGCATACTGTTGACAGTGTTGGAGCACAATGAAGTCGAACCTCTTAACTTTAGCCTTTTTTGTTTCAAGGACTGGCTCACAGAAGCAGATACGCGGGGATTTGGTTATCTTGTTGCTGGGAAACAAGGGGTCATTGAAATGGCACGACAAACAAATCCCCCTGTACACATTTATGTACATAATGCATGTATATGTATACAGAGTAAAGTAAATGTCATTTTACATGCCACTATCGGACATATGATACTAGTAAAAAAAAAGGTGCTTTTTCACGCCACTAATGTATCGGACAGATGATGCTAGTAAAATAAAGGTCCCTTTACACGCCACTGATGTATCGGACAGATAAGATTAGACTCAAATTATTACAGGCCAATAAAGGGTGATATGACCACCATCGCGCCAGCCGCATTTACTTACCACCGGCTACCTATTTAAGGCTGTGTGGACATGGGAGTCAAGGTGGTGTATTTAAAACAATTTGGCCCTACGCGTATTCGAACACATGACCGTCGGATTCGCAGGCGAGCGTCTAGCCGATCCAACATAACGCCAGAGATATTATTCATAGACAAATCGGCCACTCTTTGGGTCGTGTAGTCAACACTGACATAGATCAGTTTTTTGTACCCATTGGAGGAGGCGGTGGGGGGGGGGGGGGGAATTCCGAAACCATGAGTTGTAAACTCTTTGGTTTTGTACTGTGGATATCACAACCCTTCGTAGGTACCGTAAATCTGGGAAATATGTGGCTTTTCTGCCTACCCCCCGAGCGTGAACTCGGACCACAAGGAGTCTTCCACCCGGTCGCCGCGCAGCTGGTTTAACCAACTTAACTAGAGCGTAAGGCTTGTATCCGATTAAAGTGGGTCGACCAATGGAAGCCAAGGAAAAAAAATGCATCTGTCCACTCAAAACCTTTCGACTGACAGGCGACTGTCTACCTATGTGTCTATGGGTGTGTGTGTGTGTGCGCGTGTGTGTGTGCTCACGTGGGAGTATTTAAGCTTATCTTAATTTTCACGCAGTTTCAAAACTTTGATAAGACAATAAAAAGAGTATTATTTCAGGGACAAACAAACATCCAAACCTGCGACAATACGTAATGACTGCACTCTCCATGAGACACCAAATACTGTACTCAGGACTCTCTCTCTCTCTCTCTCTCTCTCTCTCTCTCTCTCTCTCTCTCTCTCTCTCTCTCTCTCTCTCTCTCAAATATTTTTAGCCGATATCACATTTCTTATTGAGCAACTGGCTCTCAATACTTCCTCACAAACCAACGCAAGGCGGTCTGCTGCCAAATAATCCGCAGTTAGAATCGACCCGTTATCTCGGAATTACAAAGAGCATTCGCAATGCCTAAGCCACGGGAGATTTAACTGGACTGATCCAACGCTATTCAATCACGGCCATGTCGCAGGACTACAAGACAGAACAACGAAAAACAAGACAGCAACGGTTACAGTAAACACCTCCTGCGTGGGGGAAAAACAGTAGAAGTTATTTAAAATTACTGAACCCAGTATGTCAAAATTGTGAAACTGTGATCATAACCTCTATGCCCCAGAACCCAACCAATACCTAATATGTGGTAGATACGAGCGTACCTCCACATATTGCTAAAATATACGTGTTTATGGCCCATGTTCATCAGATGGCAACTTGTCACCTTTGGCTGCAGCAAATTAACAGCCGTCTGCATTTCTCCAGCACGCAGACGACCAGGGGAAATAACCACTAAAACACACTTCAATACCCATGCCATGTTCATTTGATTAAACTTGATTGATGCCAACTGAATTAGCCAACATCGGCCTGCGCCCCTTTCCAAGTACATAATGTATTCGATTAGTCCAGTGGCCCCGTTACCAGCAGCGTCCTTTCTGGCGCGGCGCTGCGCCGATGCCCGCTCCCTCCTGGGAGAAACTAGACACTTGTTCGGCTGACAAGTGTTTTCAAATCACAATGTGACTCACTGGTCCCTCTCCTACCCCTGACGCGTCCAAATCCCTGTCCAATTCATTGATAACTGTTTTGACAATGTTCTAATTTGGAAGGCACTCGTCACTGACGACCGTCTTCTGACTAGAGCCAATACCCAGGCTGGTTAAAGAGCTGTGAACACTGGGAATTATACAGAACAGCAGTCACAAGTGGCGAGACAAGTGTTTGCATAGAAGGGAAGCCACCAGCCCTGAGACATTGCTGTCCTCTCACTGCTGTAATATACGACTCGAAAATCCGGACAACGTAGTTGGTATAAATGTTAAACTAATCTGGTGTAATATGTGCATTTTTGGGTTGGGTTGAGACTACAAGATATTAACCAGCAAGGGGAAAGGGTGTGGGCTGAAGAAGTGTGAATGGGAACGTTTAGGCTGTAATACAGAGAAGTAGAGCTTAGAAAGAAGAAATAAATAGTGTTGACTGTAGTCTAGCTGATGACAAAAAGAAGTAAAGTTTCCTTTCCCACGCCTTTAGGCATATAGGGCTAGACCTATATTTTTATAGACCAATCGGCACAAGATGGGTGATGTGGTCAGCATCACACCGGCCGCCTTTACTTCCCGGGACTGCACCTGGTACCCACTAAAGGCTGGGTCGATCTGAGAGCCAAAGTCATTTATGAAAAAAAAGTCCGGCTCTCCAGGGAGCGAACCCACGACCTTCCGATCCGCGGCGAGCGTCTTGCGACTCTCCAGTGACAAGAAGTACTAAACACAAATTAAAAATACCACTAGAAGTGATGGGATGAAAACGACACACAAAAATACAACCGAACGTTTCTACAAAAGTCTTTATCAACAGAGTACACTAAACACAATGCAAACTTGATCTTAGTTGTTTAGAAGCTATGCTGTCTTGTCCGTTGAGTCTTCCGGTCACAGTTTGTGTCGAATTTACTCAGTTGATAAAGACTTCCATTTTCTCCGTCGAACTCTCTAGTCATATTTTATGTGCATTTGTTTCTTACGTCGGCTATGTGGCTGAGTCAATGCGAACGCTTCGTAATGCCGGGTTCGATCCCAGCTGCGGACCATGCGCGTCCTGTAAAGGATACGCAACTAACCTTTGTTCCTTACAGAGAAATACGGGTTTATAATTTGCAGATTTGATAACAGGTGGCTCCACAGACAGTCAGTCAGCGTAAACTGAATGGGGAGAAGGGAGCTGAATAGAACACGGTAAAAAGTATATCATGGAAAGATATAACACCGAGCGAAAAGTATATCAGCGAGCTTCGAAATATAACAAGCGCAAACGAAAAGTGAACGTTGAGTCTACAGGGCCTTCATCAGCTCATAAATAAATCAAACAAACCACATGAATACCACACACACACACAAATTAACTAACGTATCCCGAAGCAGCCAGCCACTGATGTCTTACGAGTGGGGTGGAGAAGCATGTGAGATCCGAGAATATATATCCGGGGAATAAGTAAGGTAGTAAGTAGGTAGGTAGGTTGGTAGGTAGTTGGGTAGGTAGGCATACACAGGTATGAAATAAAAGACAAAACACAGAAGACAGGTTCAGGCTCACTAACATATAGATAGGCAAGCTAACAGACAAATACGCACACACACTAAGAGATATATCAACTAACGTGCATGTAGATAGCTACAAAAAAAAAACGGTCGATGGGCAGACACGCAGATAAATGGGCAGACATGCAGATCGATGGGCAGACATGCAGATCGATGGGCAGACATGCAGATCGATGGGCAGCCATGTATACACGCAACTAGTCAGACAAGTGGTCGGTCAAACGAATAGGCAGGCATGGACATAGACCGCGTTAGCGCAGTCGATAAGAGGCTCGCTTTCAAATCCAGCTGCGACTCGTTGCAGCCACGGTCGGTGTTCGACACCAGGCGCTTCCCGGGGTTCACCTAGCCTCTAGGAAATGGGTACCAGAGTTGACACTCAAGGGTAAACGGAGGATCGTCGCTGTAGCTACAGAGTTACGTGCGGACGGCGGCACAGGCAGACAATTCTTATCAGCTGTCCGTACTGGTGGCAGAGCACTTATGGTTTATAACCGTGTGCAGTGGCGCTGGTTCGCATCTCCCGACTTTAGATAAGTCAAATGTATGACAATGCGTAGTTCGTAGATTGTATGACACGCTGTAACTCACTGGAAATATGACAGTGCGACTGTTTTCTGTTGGATCAAGAATCGACATCACAACAATCAGGACATTCCCATAAGCACTCTGTCCCCATCTTTAGCAGAAAGCGCGGAGTTTAAATTCAGAGACTGACTGTTATCTAAAAATCTGTAACGTTTCCTGCCCTGACAAATAATAATGAAACAAACAACTGACTTTAGTGTGGGAAATAACAAGAAAGTTGGCGGAAGCGACAGTTCGAATCTTTAGTTACTACACTACTTACTAATACTAAACTCGTCGACTCTTTAGAGCTGTTCATAAACAGTAAAGCCGTAAAGGGGTTAAAACAGTGGAAGGGGAAGGGTGTTGCTCCTAGATCGATAACTGTTTGTCATAAAAGCGGGATGACTTTTGATTCTGACGGTGTGACCAGCACTGGAGTCCTCACATTCCCGCCGTCCCCGCCATCAGTGCCGCCTGCAAACGATCACAAGACACCAGCGCTGGCGTTACATAACCTACTTATGAATCATAACCCTGATTTCCCGCCCAAACTACCCGCTGTCCCCTGCCCGGTGCTGCAAATCCATAAGCCATTAGCCACCGGGTTTCGTGTTGGAAAGAGGGATGGGAGTGGGGATGGGGCTTCTTTGACGCTACCCTGCGCCCAACCCCCAGGCTGACATCAGACGATTAGGGGCAATTGCTCGGAGGATATGAAAGGGGTATACGACTAGAAAAGGACACAGTTTGGGGACTCTGACAGGCTCCAAAAGATCACCAGACAAGGCTAATGAAATCTCGTCTGCCTGCTTCACCCAGCACATAAGTTACAGATTCTTTCCCCAAAAAAGATCAGCTTAATGGCGGTGGAGCCGGACTTCCAGTTTCTGCAACCTGAAGGACAATAGCTTCTCAAGGTCCTCTGTGATTTGCGAAACTCTGGGGATTTTGAGAGGCATTAAGTCTTTGTTGTCGAGGTGAAAGGAACGGGATTCTGATCTGCTGATGTCAATCGTGGAGATGATGGGAGTGAGAGAAAGTGTGAACCATACTGATGATTAAGATGAGGATGGGGGCCGGTGGCAAAACACCCTGAAATGAACAATATATGTCTTTTGAAAAGAGAAATACGTGTGACAAGCCGAGTCGAGTTCAGTTCAACTGCATACGATGATATGGCAACAGATCGATGATTTCGACAACAGTATGAGGGTCGACCGTTTAGTACAACTGTAAACTAGTGCACGTAAAATTGCCCAGTAAAACCATAAACACTTAACAAATGCTGGCGTTAGTCTGCGGCATCGTGAAAAAAGTTAACCTGACTTTTCATCATCATCATACATAACTAAGTACCGAAGGCAGTGTCGTAAAAGTAAAGTAAATGTCCTTTTTCCCCGCCTTGGGGCGTTTTTGGCCAATAGGGCTAGACCTATATTTTACAGACCAGCCTGTAATTTGTGAGTGATGAGGTCAAAATCACGCGGGCCGCCTTTACTTCCCATAACTTTATCTGGGTCGACCAGGAAGTAACGGTCATTGTTGGGTGGGGGGGGGGGGGGGGGGGGGTGAGGTCCTCTTTCCGTTAGTACCTGAACCCAGACCTTCTGATTCGCCGGCGATCAATTAGCCGTTACACTATGGCGGATCCCAGGTGTCGTAGAAGAGTGTTGCCTTAGAATAATTAGCTTGGGTAAACCTTACGCAAATCTGCCCAAACAGAGTTAGCCTAGCCTATTTACACACTAGATAAATTCTGATTGGTTGCTGCTGAGCCTCGCTCCCTTTGCACAAGGTCACGGGGGCTTCCGTGATACCGTTGATATCCCCTGTTGTATATTCCAGCAAGCCAGGGCTTTTAACGCACCAAAAACATGGAGCATTGGCCCTAACTTAACCCCCCCCCCCCCCCACTCCCTTTTTTTACGTGAGTGCTGCAACCTATGTAACGGGCATTCTCTTTCTCAGAAAGAAAACGTCAATGGAAGACAACACAGAGAGCATTAGAGCGGGACACACCCGTAACCTTCAGCAGAGTTGAACAGCCTAACAAACTATGAATGAAAAATGACCTAGTGCGTAATCGGGAGGGGGGGGGGGTATGTACTCTGGGAAGATTTTCGTAATACTCACCTCATCTTGCTTTATAACGAAAGGGCTGTGGTGACACAAATAAGTAGCCGGGTGGCGTAATAGCCTGACCCAAACATGACCTCACCGTGATCAGTTCTCCGCATCAGACACAGAGCTCACTGGTTAACTGCAGGCTGATGTCATGAGACAGACCGGCAGACCGGCCTACTAGTTACCCATTAATCGTTTTGTGGTGCCCCAACCAACCATGGGCAAGTGAAAAAGAGAAAGAAGAAAAACTCATTTAAAACCAAGATGAGGGAAGTCTCTTGGATTAGAAGAAGTATAAAACGGTGTCAGAAAGCCGAAAGGAGTCCGGATCGTTGATGTACCTCATTTCACCTAGGAAAACCTCCAGAAGTGGCACCTGGTATGTTAGAACATTGCATGATGCAGGAAGAACAACGGAAGTATCAAGGGAAAATAAAACATTATAGAATTAATATTTTAGGATTTTGTGAAACTAGATGGACGGGGGTGAAGAAAAAATATTATAAATTCAAGGCAAACTATTTTGTTCTGAGACATACAGAAGAAAATTATCCACACAGTGAAGAAGTGACCCTGATGCTTACGAAAGAAGCAGAAAGGGCACTGACAGAATGGGAAAGTGTGAGTCCTAGAATAATAAGAGCATTATACTAGATTATTTTTCGTCTTTTCTGTCTAAAATTTCCTCACAAGCATGGTTAGAAATTCAAACTTTATTAAGTCTTGTCAGTCCCCTATATGGGTCGCCTGCTGTCTGACTAACCGAAGGTTTAAGTCAGACCGCCAAACCGAACCGTAACCCCCGGCTAAATTACCCACAAGTTTTCAGACATCGTCCTTGTCGTCAGCGTGGTGTTGATCGTGACATAGCTCGCACTGGTTGTTTCAGCTTGGTTCACTGTCATCCACAAACCACGTGAGCGGCGTGGGGGATACTCTCGTTAGTGGCGGTAGTCGCCGGAAAACCGCAAATTAAGTCACCGGAAGTGCGCAATTGGCACGTGACTGAGGCTCTGTTAGGGCGTTTTTGCGGCCGCCATCTTTTGAGCCCGTTATTCGGAGGATAGCCAAGTACAAAATTGAGCTTGACATCTTATCATAAAAATAGTGTAGACATCGCAGGCAGTGTTTTAATAGTGAGCTTATGGAATAATTGTCTTGACAATAGATCTTTCGCTGAATGTACATTTCCAATTTTAAACATCAAAAGCTACTGTGTTTTTTTTTTTTTTTAAACTGTTTTTGGAAAAAATGTGCACCACATTTCACTGTCATTCGTAATGCATGCGAATTTAAAATATTTGAGTTCAATAGCTTATCAGTAAATTGTGTAAAACTCGACAGCAAATTTCCACCTAGGCAAACATACATACAAAAGCAAACTTAATAAAAAGCTTATAGAACAAGAATGATAACTTTGCCTCGCACGTTAATTAAACAGCAGTTTTTAAAAAATAAAGTCAAGGATAATAGTGGTTGCTTGTGCTCAAACTTAGTGGCATACCTGCGGCATGGCAGGTAGCGTAGATGCCATGGGCGCCGTTAGAAGGGGGGCGCACAACACATTTTCTCTAAGGATCAGGGTCTCATCTGGATTGTCCACACTGAGCAATTTTATTGAAGAAGGTTATAGAGGGCGCCAGCCCACACGAATATAAACACTCGCCGTTGATCAGCACCACTTACATTAATATTTTTTTTTACTGCGTTCCGTAGTGTGGCCAGAAGTGGACAGATTTTTGTGAATTTTAGAGCTCTGATATGGATGGCAAGTAGCTATATGGGGAATTTTTGGTTTGCAGAATGCGATTCTCAGGTCGTGACAACATAAGGATAGCAACTTGTCTATTGTTCAGTATGGGGATGAGAGTGTCTTTCTTAATTGGTGCACTTCTATTGAAGCAATGCTAACCAATGCAGTTTCTACTGCCAGCTGCGAAAGATCTTTTAGTAATATAAAAGCCATTTTTGATCATTCCCGGACATCTACGGGACAAAATATACTCTGTGTTCTTGCTCTACTCAGTGTAAAAAGAGAAGAAAATTAGAAAAAAAAAATTCCTTACACATGTTTAAATTACTGAAAGTAAGAAAAATGAATTTGTAGTATTATGTAGTAAAGTGTTAAATTATTCAATGCTAATGTTGGTATTACAGGGATGCCTCTGGTGCACTGAGGGGCAATGACTAATGATACGGCAGCTGTGGAGACAAAGCAGATGAAGTAGAAGACGGGATGGTAATTTAGGCTTTTAGTTAGACCCCCGTTTCCACTAGGTCTACATATAGGGCAGAGGTGAAGACCAAGATAAGGTAGAGGACGGAAAAAAGACTTTTTTCCTACATTATATGTATATACATAAATGTATGTTTGTTTGTATATATAGAGAGAGATACACACACACACATAAGTAAAAAAAAGTAAAGATCCCTTTTTACGCCTTACGAGCATCAGGCATATGAAAAGAGCACCCCAAATTTTTACAGACCAATCGGCACTAGGTGGCTAATGTGGTCAGCATTACGCCGGCCGTCTTTACTTCCCTAGGACAGCCATCCTGGTACCCATTTTAGGCTGGGTCGACCTGCGTCGCCCCATAAAACGTTGAAAATCAACACAGCCAGCAGTGTGTTTTGATCGCGGTTATATATATATATATATATATATATATATATATATATATATATATATATATATATATATATATATATATATATACTGGCGTCCGTGACTTAGGCGTTTCGAGTCCGACTCGTAATTTCAACACACCGCGATCAAAACACACTGCTGGCTGTGTTGATTTTCAACGTTTTATGGGGCGACGCAGGTCGACCCAGCCTAAAATGGGTACCAGGATGGCTGTCCTAGGAAAGTAAAGACGGCCGGCGTAATGCTGACCACATATAAACATATAGATACATACACAGCTGTGCTGCATCCAGAAACTGATTTATGTACTAACGATGTAGACTGTTTGACCATAAAATCATATCTCTTGAATATGCTCGAATGGCTTCTAAACTTTGTTGTTTGACCATAAAATCATATCTCTTGAATATGCTCGAATGGCTTCCAAACTATGTTGTTTGACCATAAAATCATATCTCTTGAATATGTTCGAATGGCTTCTAAACTATGTTATTTGACCATAAAACCATAACTCTTGAATTTGCTCGAATGGCTTCCAAAATGATTATTAACTCAATAGTTTTTTATAACACCGAGTTTACACTACGAAAATTAAACATTGTAACAGTATACACACAGTAATTTCACTTTCCTTTGAATTGTACTTGCCAATGAATTAAACAGGTTACCTAATTATGTACTAAAATGTCTTTAAAATTAGACCCATATTTGAGCAATAGCCGATAGATTTTTTGTTTGTTTGTTTGAATTCTAACCCATTACAAGTAAAGGACCCCTTTCCTTGTCTTTGGGCACATTAGGCGTATAGGGCTAGACCTATATGTTTTAGACTAACACCCACTCGGTGGGTGTCGTGGTCAATATCACACCGATTGCCTTGACTTTCCAGGAATTTACCTAACACATACTGAAGGGTGGGTCGACTTAAGAGACAATGTCAATTTTTTTTTTTTTTAGTCCGGCATATTTTATATGTTATTTATTTCAAAGTGATTATTTATTTATTTATTTATTTGCTATTTAGCAAATATAAGACTAATAATAGAGAGAATACATATAGCCTCTTTATCCTTCCCAGTTCGCCCTTTGGCAGTTGGTATGATGTGTTGTTTGCAGCTAGGCTGTGATATCTGCACCTCTCAGCCCAACCCTTTTCTCATAATACGGAGCCGAAAAACCGCACAAAGAGTTACAGCCCCACCCCAGTCTGATGGTTACGACACAATCATTGACATTTCCAGAAAGAAGACAAACACAAAAGACAGCCACATTTACTGCTGGGCACATCTGGCTGTAACAGAAATAGGAGGTGACTGCCGATAAGATAAATGGCTAAATACAAAAAAAGGGGGCAACTGGAAAGTTGGGCAAAAAGAAGTTCACACAATCAACTTACGCTACGATAAAATAAAACGTTTTTAGTAGTGAACCATGTAAAACTGCGTCTGTTGTCTTTCTTGATCAAATAGACAAGAAGTTGTTTGTATCGTTTTTGCTGAAATAGACAAGATGTTGTTTGTATCGTCTTTGCTGAAATAGACAAGATGTTGTTTGTATCGTCTTTGCTGAAATAGACAAGATGTTGTTTGTACCGTCTTTGCTCAAATAGACAAGATGTCGTTTGCACCGTCTTTGCTCGAACAGACAAGATGTTGTTTGTATCGTCTTTGTTCAAATAGACAAGATGTTGTTTGTACCGTCTTTGTTCAAATAGACAAGATGTTGTTTGTACCGTCTTTGCTCAAACAGACAAGATGTTGTTTCCATCATCTTTGCTCAAACATATATGAAATGTGTTTCTTTAGTTTTTTTCCCCTTCAAACATGTAAGACGTATATGTGTCCTTGTTCATGTATGCAGTATGTGGTTGTATCTTTGTTCAACTATAGAATATTGTTTGTGTCTCTGTTCAACCATTCAAGATAAACTGTTTGTGTCCTTGTTCAACCAAACAAGATAAACTGTTTGTGTCTTTGTTCAACCACACAAGGTGCACTGTCTGTGTCTTTGTACAAACATACAAGATGAACTGTTTGTGTCTTTGTTCAACCATACAGGATGTACTGTTTGTGTCTTTGGTTTACTACAAAAGATATACTATTTATGTCTTTGTTCAGCCACGACCGGCTCAAGCTGACGGGCCGTGCTGCTGACATCACCAGGTCGGGCTAACAATGCGTTAACGCATCGGTTCTCAAACAAGAAATAAACTATTTTCGACAGTGGCGAGGGACGACAACTTAAATTTTAACTTTTATGTATGTACGTCCCTTCTCTAATAATTTTACAATTTGTAACCGACTTTTCTTGATTACTGCTGCGGCACCACTGGCATATGCCCACTGCACCCCGGGGTGCCTCGGTACCAGGTTTTAGAACCGCTGCGTTAACTCATCGTTAGCCCGACTCGTTGACGTCAGCAGCACGGCCCGTCAGCTGGAGCCGGTCGTGGTTCAGCTATACAAAATATAATGTCCGTGTCTTTGTTCAACCACACAAGATGTACAGTTTGTGTCTTTGTTCAACCACACAAGATGTACTATTTATGTCTTTGTTCAGCTATACAAGATATACTGTCTGTGCCTTTGTTCAGTTATACAAGATATACTGTCTGTGTCTTTGTTCAGCTATACAAGATATACTGTCTGTGTCTTTGTTCAGCTATACAAGATATATTGTCTGTGTCTTTGTTCAACCACACAAGATGCACGGTTTGTGTCTTTGTTCAACCACACAAGATGTACTATTTATGTCTTTGTTCAACCACACAAGATGTACTATTTATGTCTTTGTTCAACCACACAAGATATACTATTTGTGTCTTTGTTCAACCACACAAGATGTACTATTTATGTCTTTGTTCAACCACACAAGATGTACTATTTATGTCTTTGTTCAACCACACAAGATATACTATTTGTGTCTTGATATAATGTTTGTGTCTTTGTTCAACTATACAAGATGCACTGTTTGTTTCTTTGTTCAACCACACATGATGTACTATTTATGTCTTTGTTCAACCACACAAGATGTACAGTTTGTGTCTTCGTTCAACCACACTAGATGTACTATTTATGTCTTTGTTCAAACATACAAGATTCACTGTTTGTGTCTTTGTTCAGCTATACAAGATATGCTGTCTGTGTCTTTGTTCAGCTATACAAGATATACTGCCTGTGTCTTTGTTCAGCTATACAAGATATACTGTCTGTGTCTTTGTTCAGCTATACAAGATATACTGTTTATGTCTTTGTTCAGCTATACAAGATATACTGTTTATGTCTTTGTTCAGCTATACAAGATATACTGTCTGTGTCTTTGTTCAGCTATATAAAATATACTGTTTGTGTCTTTGTTCAGCTATAAAAGATATGCTGTCTGTGTCTTTGTTCAATTATACAAGATGCACTGTTTGTGTCTTTGTTCAACCACACAAGATGCACTATTTATGTCTTTGTTCAACCACACAAGATGCACTATTTATGTCTTTGTTCAACCACACAAGATGCACTGTTTGTGTTTTTGTTTAGCTATACAAGCTATACTGTTTGTGTCTTTGTTCAACCACCCAAGATGTACTGTGTATCTTTGTTCAAACATACAAAATATATTGTTCCCTCCACACAAGAGCAGATAAAGTCACCGATAAGGAACACCCCCCCCCCCCCCACCCCCCGACTTCCTCCCCCAATCATAGTTCTGTACTCTAGTGGGTTCCAGAAGACACATTTCTTAACCAAGGACAGACAACCAGAAACCACCGATATTTGTCAAAACCAATCCGTTTGGTTGGCCGGTGATGCCAAACGACGGAGTGTTTTCCCCTTGTCCTACCGTCTACAACCCCTGACCCCTAGAAGTCCCCCCTCCTTGTCTACCAACTTTTCGGATGGGATGGAAGATAAATGTATTGAAGACACAGGCCATCAGAGGCGAAGCTGGAGGGAAGAAGGTCGAGAAATGGGTTGCGTTGTGGTATTCAAACACGTAACGGTGATGGCGTTCTCTAGTTACCTGACAGCTATTGGTTGACTTACGTGGGGTGATTGGGTGATTCGATGAGAGGTGACTGGGTATTTCGATCAGATATTCCAAAACTCGTATGAGACTGTTCCAACGTTAAACATGTACCAAGGTTAAAGTGGAGTCATCCGGGGTCTATCTAATTCCGACTGAATCCAGTCATCTCCTTGTGATATGCAATTTTTCTTTATTTGAAGCCCTACTCTGGCTCTTGCCAGGCGCCGCAATATAGCCCGACCATAAATATGGTCTAATGGCTGAACGCGGTTTCTGGGACATCTCCACTGTGATCCTCATCCACATGGAGGCACTTTGTGTCACCGGGTGTTTATCGCTTGTGTGATCTCCTAGTGGTGTAAAAATCTACTACTACTAAATTCCGGCTGGACTCTCTAGAATATTGCTCTTGTAACAGAACAGAATTAGTAGCACTTGTTTATCCCCTTGTGGAATGCAATTTTTCGTTATTAGAAGCCCCACCCTGGCTTTTGCAGGGGGCTCTGAATATAACTGGGCCACAATTGTGATCCTCATCCGCATGGTGACACTTTGTGTCACCAGGTGTTTATCCCTTGTGTATGTCTTACCGGGGTATAAATAAATTTTAAAAAATTAGTAGCTCTCTCTTCTTGGCGTTCATCAGTTGCAAAAACTCCGATGGAAAGTGAGTTTTAAGGTAACCCCTAATTAGTCACTGTTTACGTCATACTTCCTAAGTGGCAGTGAGTTTTTTTTTATTATTATTATTTTCCCCATGTGGGTTCCATGGTCCTATTATAGGAAAAACAAGAATAGACCCACTGCCTGCCCAAAAGCATGTCGGAGTGCATCTGCCTGAGACGCAAAGAAACAAACAGTCTGCACACAAATGCGTCAGATCTGTCAAACGGATGCACACGCAACACTCAGGTTCTGGAACAGGACTGCAGTCCAGAAGTGGGCGGACAACCAGAACTTTCCGCCAGAGTTTAACAGCTGGTGAACGCAAAGAAGAAGAAGAATATAGTTATTTGTTCCACCAGGTTCGCTTTCTCATCAAGTAACTCACCGCCCAGTCTATCAGTCTGTTCATAAAAGCGCAATATATATATATATATATATATATATATATATATATATATTTTTTTTTTTTTTTTTTTTATATACGAAATGTACAAAGCACTTCTATACACGGTTATCGGGACCACAGTACACTGTCATTTTTCTATGAACTTTCGCCTCCTGAACGTCCTCGTCTCCCTCAATCCTATTTTTTGTAACAGTGCCTTTCTGCAAGTTTATGTAGCTAATTTTCTTACAAGGTGGAAAAGCTGGTCCCACGCCCGACCCTACTCCTTTTCTTCTTCTTCTTCTTCGCGTTCACCGGCTACAAACTCCGGGGAAAAGCTCTAGTTGCTCGTCCACTTCTAGACTCTAGTCCTGTTCCAGAAACGGAGTGATGCGTGTACATCCGTTTTACAGGTCTAACTAATTTGCATACAGACTGTTGGTTCCTTGCGTCTTAGGCACATGCACCCCGACTTCGAAGGAAGCTCGCAAATAGTCGACTCCCACGACATGTCTTTGGGCAGGCAGTGGGTCTGTTCTTGTTCTCCCCTCAATGGGGCCCCGGAACCCATACGGGGAGTTCAAAACATTAATACGGTTTTTTGGTCCCCTCCGAGATTGCAGCTCACAAGATTGAAAGCTAGTGACTCAAAGAGTGGTGCATGTTTTCTTTAGCCTGACATGGGTGTAAAAAATAGTTAGTTGCATAGCCCATACAGGACCTCACAAACTAACCCCAGCATTTTACGACTGTCTGCGGTTTTACTCAGCAAGCAGTTTTACGTTCGGGAGCTTGGCTTTGCTTTATACGCGGTTCGACGCTTACACCACTGCTGAAACTAACGTAAAGCTACAATCTCAAAGGGGACCTGGGGGTCTTGCCATATGCTCAAGGGGAGGGTCTGGGAGTCTTGTCATATACTCAAGGGGAGGGTCTGGGAGTCTTGTCATATACTCAAGGGCAGGGTCTGGGAGTCTTGGCATATACTCAAGGGGAGGGTCTGGGAGTCTTGCCATATACTCAAGGGGAGGGTCTGGGAGTCTTGTCATATACTCAAGGGCAGGGTCTGGGAGTCTTGGCATATACTCAAGGGGAGGGTCTGGGAGTCTTGCCATATACTCAAGGGGAGGGTCTGGGAGTCTTGTCATATACTCAAGGGCAGGGTCTGGGAGTCTTGGCATATACTCAAGGGGAGGGTCTGGGAGTCTTGGCATATACTCAAGGGCAGGGTCTGGGAGTCTTGCCATATACTCAAGGGGAGGGTCTGGGAGTCTTGCCATATACTCAAGGGTACGCGACCTAAAATGTTTGGGGACCACTGTTATAGAAAGATTCTCAGAATCTCGTGAACAGAGAAGAAAAGAAACACCGACATCCTAAAATATCTCAAGGAAGATCAGCTCATAAACAGCATCTTGACTCGGAAGCTGAAATATGTTGACCATATCAAGGTCACGGCGTCAAGGCTTGATGCTAGGAAGGAGGTGCAGGGGCCGACCAGCACGAAGATGAGCAAGGGTGTAAGTGACTCCTTAGGTAGGAAAGTGCACGAGGCGGGAGGGCTGGCAAGAGACCGAGCTTCTTTCAGGCACACCGTGATGCCAGCGATGTTATGCAAACGATCTGCTTATTGTTGAGAATATAAACTAGACAAGTCGGCTGCGGAGCCATAAGAGTACAGAGATGGTGGCGGTGCGAGATTTAATCTGGCATTGATGAGATTTCAACAACCGATCACTTTAGTAGTAACTCGATGTTGTTGTTGTTGTTGGGTTTTTTTTTTGTTTTTTTTGTAAAGTCAAAGAATCTAGTTTTTTCCCCACTAGGTTTTAACCTATGTGATTGGGTTTCTCTCCAGATCATCTAGAAGCCTGCCGAAAGCGTCTTGCAAAAATACGAACTCCGCAGCTCTAGCCACGATCCCCAGTGACCTTTGAAAAAACTTCACGTCCAAAGCTGCTGTGCAGACGGACATACAGACAGACTAGCAGACAAATAAACATACCATACTGGTAATATAAGCCTTTCACTAACATCTTTCCAAACGCTAGTAACTAACCATCTCTTTCGCTTCGTATATTTTCATAAGATCTGCAATACACGCCACCGCCTCCTCCACCATTAACATCGCAGCATGATAGACGGTCCCCTGTGAATGATCCCCCTAACCCTCCCTCTCTCATCCCTCTCGGCACTTCTCCCAGTGCAGACCTGCATATTCCTATCTTTTTCGCACATCCCTATTATGAACCTTCATCTTCTGGACATGACTCAAATGACAGTGTTTGGAGCCAATCACTGCCTCAGGAGACCTTCACAAGAAGACCGTCCCGTTTCTTTCAACTCTCTCTCTCTCTCTATCTCTCTCTCTCCCTCTCTCTCACACGCGAGCGCATACGGACGTAAAAGCATAATGACGAAAAGACACGAGTTCGTGTGCATGATTGTGTGTCAAAGAAAGAGAGAGAGACAGAGAGAGAGGGAGAGGGAGGAGCTAGAGAGAGAGAGAGAATGAGAGTCACTCTCCGGGACACGGCGACAACAATCTAAATTGGCAGAAACCGGCGCAGACCAAAGGACGTTACTGTCAGAAAAACTGGATACAAGTTTTAAAATATGCCTGCAATCAAAGGCCGCAATATCTCTCTCTTGCATCCAAATCATGGTGCTCTTCAACATCGATACGAGGACGACTTATTCTCGTCCAAATCAGATCACTTTTAACTCGTAGTGTTCCAGTCAACACAACGCCAGTTATCATCTGCTCTTGCACTTGTACCAGACTATCTATTCTGTGTTTTATATATTTAATGTTTGGTCCAGTTATACCAAAGAAACCTGCCTAAATATGTGCCAGATTGTTCTTACTCTTTCTCCGGCTCTTCAGTGGGTTTTTTTTTTTTCCCACTGTGATCTGTTGGGATCTGAATAAATGAATCGATCAATCAAGAACTGGCATCACTGCGCACAGGACACTCCCACGAGTGCTCAGTCCCTCTGTTCAGTAACCAACGGAATAGTACCATGCAGCCTGATTAAAAGTCCGCATCTGTTTCCCCTCAGTGTTGCATATCTTCAAGAACCTCCATTCACCCCCGCTGACTAAGTCTTTCAATATAGGGATTCTCTTGTATGTTCCATTACACTATCCATCTTCTTATCGCACGTCTTCATCACATCTGCTTTATCAGAAAGTAGCTCCCCACCTGGAAGAGCAGCAGCAGCCAATCTGTCAGTCAGCTCATTATCCCGCAATGGCCCAATACATCTGATTTCAACAAACCTCTGATTAGTCGCCTTCTACGGCATGCTTGTTAGGAAGACAGTGGGTTTATTATTCCTTCCCTAGGGGTCGTAGTACCTACATGTGGATGTTGCCCATTTAAAAGTAAACATTATTTTTTTTTCCACTGTAAGATTTGATCCCTTTCAGCTTCTGGAACGGCAAGAGTTGAGAACTAGGTTACGACGAGCAGAGACGTTCATGCTGGGTGAACGGAAATTTTTTGGGGAGTTAAGGGTGTGTTAATGGTCGGGGAGAAATTGATGGGGGACACAGTTTTACAACAGGCAGACACAGAGAAGGAAGGAGAGGCAGGAGAATACCACACAAACAGACCAATGACGCAGACACGGACACCAGGTCGACCTTAAAGTGTACTGGTCGGGACAAACTAATCTCACCGTTGTTAGGGGATTGAATCTCGACCTTTGTGTATGTAAGAAAGTGCATTTACTACCACCCACCAGTTACCCTGGGAGCCGCCGTGGTGTAGTAGCTAGACGCTTGCCCGCGGATCCGAAGGTCGTGGGTTTAGATCCTGACACAGCCGGACTTTGACCTTGGCTCCCAGGTCGACCCAGCCTTAAATGGCCAGCGTGACGTTGACCGCATAACACACGGAGTGTCGGTTTGTCTATAAAATATAGGTCTAGGATAAAGGAATCTCAGAGACCAGTGGTTACTAATTTGCTAACAGCCGCTGGTCCTTTTATTTTAACATCAATATTAGCCACGTTTCATTAGTATGCCTAAACGCTACTCCCCCCCCCCCCCATATCTGCATAACAGCTACGTCATTTGTTTTAACTGGTAATTTGGTAATCTTTCAGCTCTATAGAAAACGGGTCACCCCATAGTTGCTCCGCTCCTGTGCCAACGAAAAACACACAAAATGTTTATCACAGTTCAAATGAAATCCGCAGCTCACAATGTCACGCCATGCACTCAGAAGCTGGGTAACTTTTTTAACTGTTTCCTGCAGGATTAACATCTTAAGGATGAGAATCAAACCGGTACCAATCCTAGAAACGTACTTTAACTGTGTAGCCATATAGCAGTTATATTGGGGCACCACAAAATGGTAATGCAAGAAACTAGTTTTGTAAGTGAGTTGGGGGGGGGGGGGGTGGTAGTGGGCGGTAGTGTAAACGACAGCCATAATAGAAATTAAACTTAGACAAATGGACAGCACAGAAAATACAAAACGCAGCTGTAGATGGAAACTGCACTATAGTAGTGGTTATGATGATTGCCTGCTGGTCATGTGTCAATTCCCCTCTGTACGCATGTATACATGTAAGTATTTATGTGGTGTGTGTATATATACAGGTGTGTATGTGTATATACTTGTCTTCATAATATGTGTGTATATATTTTTTAATACGTGCATTTGCCATATATGCTTTTGTATTTTATTACTTATAATAGTATGTATTAACATATCATGTTTCCAGAAGGAATACAGTTATGGTGTGAGAGAGTAATGCTTGAAAAGGCTGGACGTAAGACAGGCCTGTGTGCGCAATTCGTGACATTTTGAAAATAAAGTTAGCTTGTTTATTCATTCATTCTCAAAACATATTTTTTTTTTTTTATCACAGCATGCCAGCCTAAACTTGGTTCTAGAAAATGTACTGTGAAGTAAAGTCAGCACTGTGGCTAAGTCGATGCGAACACTTCGTAATGCCGGGTGCGATCCCAGCTGTGGGCCATACGCCTTGCGTTGGTTTCGACAGTGGTATTAGGGGGCCAACCGTCCAGAAAGCAATGGTAAACTACTGGATGTGAATTTGCATAGAGATACCACACAAAAGCCAGGGGCTGCTGGGGTTGGTTCTGCAACGTCCTGTAAAGGATACGCAACTAACCTAACTGTGAAGTAAAGTCATTCTGAATGATGCTGGCCACTTCGGCTTTCAAGTGATTCCTAAAATATACAGTAATAAAACCACATTAGGAAGTTCGAAAACACTGTGATTGGTCCAGCAATCTGACAGTGGCTTATTTAGCGCTTGCAGAAAATGAAGAGATCTCCCACGAACCGACTGGAATGACCACAGAGAGCAATGTTATACAGATGCAGTGGTAGCAAACCCAGAGGTCGACCACACAGCAGATGGACCACAGAAATATCAGAGGTGAAACAAAGTGATCACAAGGGCCCATTCCAGAGATCTCTTCCTCCACTGACCCCGTGAGGCATTCCAGGAGTAGAGAAAAGAAGAAGGAAAAAACCACATACTTATTACACCTCGTGGTGTGTGTGTGTGCGTGCGTGTGTTTGTGGGTGGGGGTGTAATTACTTTACTTACAGATGTTCAAACCTGAAGAACAATTGACTGATCAGTGTGTCCCCTCCAAGTGCTACCTAAAGGTTGACCGAACCATCCTGAGATTACACATTTTCACTCTGGATGGAAGACCAAGAAAGCAGATCCCTGATACCCTGCTCAACCCAGAAAGAAGTTACAATCAGGGTTCACTTAACAACTACCTCAGCCAGGTGTAACATGCAGTCCTTTGCAGGTGAAAACTAACACTTGAAACTGTGGAATGTGGACGGAAGAGAAGGTGCAGCAAAAGAAAGAAAAGACTACATGTTTTTTTTTTAATTATTGACTACCAGCTTGCTTACCTGGGCCTGCAGTGAAGAGAGCATCTCTTGTAATCTGGCATTCTCTGCTTGTAGATGGCTGTTCTTTTCAGTGAATTCCACTTTTCTGAATGTTTAATGATTGAAATGTTTTATGCTTAAGCTAAAAGCTGTACATATAAAGACATATTATAAAATAAGAAATTCACTTTGAAAAGATAGTTAGGTAGTTTGTCCTCTCCAGGATTGCAATCTCTAGGATTAACACCTCAAGAAAGAGAATCAAACAGGTACAAATCCCTGAAACCCTGTCTGATGGTAAAGTTTGTTTAGGCAATCAGTGGTTACATAGTGACTTGAAGTTACACAGTGACTTGAAGTTACACAGTGACTTGAAGTTACACAGTGACTGGAAGTTACATAGTGACTTGAAGTTACATAGTGACTTGAAGTTACATAGTGACTTGAAGTTACATAGTGACTTGAAGTTACATAGTGACTTGAAGTTACATAGTGACTTGAAGTTACATAGTGACTTGAAGTTACACAGTGACTTGAAGTTATAAAGTGACTTGAAGTTATATAGTGACTTGAAGTTACATACTACCTTGAATACCAGATCAGGCAACAAAGCTCAATAGACAAGTAACAACACAAACAAATATTTAACATCTGAAGAAATAAAATATGATTACTCTAGATCACACTGCACAAAAATCAGGTAATCGTGGATACAACTTCATAGAAAACTGGTCACCTCATAGTTGCTCCGTTCCTGTGCTAACGAAAACCACAAATACTGTTCATCACTGTCCCTTGGTGGAAAAATTGACACTGGCAGTCTCCTTCTAAGTTTTTTTTTGGGGGGGAAGGGGGGGGGGGGGGGAGAACAGACCCAATGCCCCGCCTAGAAAGCATGTCAAGAAAGTCTACCAATGTATCTGTCTAAGTTGGAGTGTGTTGATCGCCTGAGAGGTGAGGAACCAACAGTCTGCATACAAATAAGTCAGATCTGTAAAATGGATGTGCACATAAAACTCAAGATCTGGAACATATTCATGAAGGTTCTTACGCGAAGACATTCTGGTTATATTACTGTCAGTCTTTAAAACATGCACCCTATCTGGAAGCAACATCTTGCTTATCACTGGAATATGCTTAAATCTGTTGGTGTGGGTTCCAGGATTGTATCTTGGAAAGGAGAGGGGGGGGGGGGGGTTAGACCCACCCCCCCCCCCCACCTTACCCAAAGCATGTTAAAAACAGGGACTAATTAGTGAGACTTTTTGTTTCGAAGACAGAGCACATCTTTCTGAGAGGTCAGGAACCAACAGTCTACATTTAAACAAGCCAGATCTGTAAACGGGATGTGTAAGCAAAACTCAACCTCTGAAGCAAGACCAAAGTCCAGAAGTGGAGTAGAAACCAGAATTTCTGCCGGTTACTACAGCTGGTTATTACAGCCGGTGAACGCAAACAATAAGAAGAGCATAGATGTGGTTTCCATGTTTATGCTGGTCAGCCCCTGCATCTTTTTCCAGGACCCGTACCTTCATCTACTGATCTAGATCACTGTAGTACTTAATTTGGCTCAATTAATTTGGTTTCAAAGACCTGATGCCTGTTTATGTATTCCTTTTCTTCAATATTCAGATTTTGTGGAATGTCGTCACTTTTCTTTTTTTGAATGAAATAACTGAACCAGATAATTTTCTGGAAAATGTTTAGGAAGGAAAAGCAGCAAGTAAGGAAACTGACCATCTTATCTAATTATGACGTGGCCTAAAAAAAATTTGTTATGCTCAAATACTCACACCCCATCCTTATCTTTTGCCAAAGTCTACCTGTTAATTCTCTTCCCTCGCCCCACACATTTTCTGATGATCTGCATAATGACATGTTATTTCATTCATTTCTTTGAAGTTTTTCATCTCAGTCAACTGATTTTCTTTTCTAGGTCAGTTTTTAATATTTATGTTCAAAAAAAAGTAATTATATAAGTTCTTGTTATTCTTACTTTGAAAGAATATCACTGATCTCTTCAGACTGTTTCGCTACAATGTTCTGCAGCTCTTCAATGCGATCATCTTTCACTTGAATAATTTCCAGCACTTTGCGATCTTTAGTTTCTGATTTCTCCTTTTCCCTATCAGATGAAAACAAAACATAATCTCATACTAAAAAAACAGATATAATTACATTCTGTGCAATAACCCGTGAAAGTATAAAACACTCAATGACATCATATTTTCCTATGGCATGTGCTCATTTTCAGTTCTTTTATATGATAATTGCTGCTGGAATTTATTATTATCCAAAGATATAATGACTGCAAGCTTGCTTTTCCGAATTACACACATTTGATAGTGTCATGAAACTCCTTGACAATTATTTCATTTGGCTTTTAATCCTTTTTTTTTATCTTAGTGTACAAATCACAGGTCAACCTTTACATGCTGTCTTTTTGCCAGAATGAAGTATGTCTTTAATTTAATAGGGCATCCACATAACGTCTGCTCTACTTCAGAATAACTGTATCACATCTGACAGAATGGATCTTCTTAGTGGAACACTTTTAAAGGATATGGTAATGGTTCCAAAGTCTAGTCTCACAAGAACATCTGTTTGTGAGGGAAACAGAGGTGGTACAGTTGACCCCTGCCTCTCCCTCTATGAACCATGCCTTCCAATATTATTTTCTCTTAGCTTTGTGATTGCCGTTTTAGGTTGTTTTTTTCTTCTATAGTATTTAATTTCCAAGGCATGATGCTCCCAATCAGCTGGTTATCATAGAATCATACAGCAAAACCAATTCAGACAAATACAATTTAAAACAATACAATAATCATGCAACTGAAACAGTTCAGCAGCCGTTAAAATAAAACAACATAACAATCAAGCAAATAAAAGAAAGCAACTCATACACATGAGAAACAATCACAGAGATAAATAACACAACAATCATGCAAATAAAAATAACACAAACTGCGTAAAATTTGGAGTGGAGTGGCACAACAGCTAGACATTTATCTCTAGCCCCAAGAACTTTGGTTCGAACCTACATGAAGCTACATTTTTTCCTAAAAACGACCTTGGCTACTGCCAGTTGACCCAACCTAAAATAGGTACCAGGTAAAGTCTAGGGAAACCATGGTAGCCAGCATGATACTGACCACACCAACCGAGAGCCCACTGATACATATACAAATATGAGTCTAACATCCGATGCAACTCTGATGTAAAAAAGGGTCCTTACTTACATACAAATAATAAACAACCAACTAGATAACTTACTCACATACAATTAACAAACAACCAAGTAGCTTACTTACTTACACACAAATAACACACAACCAACTAGATAACTTACATACAATTAACAAACAACCAAGTAGCTTATTTACTTATACACAAATAACACACAACCAACTAGATAACTTACTCACATACAATTAACAAACAACCAAGTAGCTTACTTACTTATACACAAATAACACACAACCAAGTAGATAACTTACATACAAA
Organism: Candidula unifasciata; assembly: GCA_905116865.2. Classification (NCBI taxonomy): domain Eukaryota; kingdom Metazoa; phylum Mollusca; class Gastropoda; order Stylommatophora; family Geomitridae; genus Candidula; species Candidula unifasciata. Next base: position 587,995 of record CAJHNH020000433.1, on the reverse strand, counting down.
TTAAAAACAACAGAGTAGATAACTTACTTACATACAAATAACAAACAATCAAGTGGATAAAATGTACTAAATTTACAAACAGCACAACACAACAACATGGTATAAAACACAAGACAACAGGCATACATATAAACTACACAATATTTAAACACACACACGCACGCACATAAACAGGCACGTGCACACACACAAATCAATCAAGAACAACCAGGCAAAACAATATATAAGATGATTTAAGAATACAGACACAGCAGTGTTCTGTACCTCTGGACAACAAGAGATATGGCTTCAGTTAGATCAGGATTGGAACCCTGCAGTTTCTTCCACAATGACCAAACAAAATCTTTGTCAGCCTGAAAACATATTCAACAGTTCAAACAGCAAAAATAATGAAAAATAAATATGAAATCAGCTGACAAGCGAAAATGTCCATGAAATAAAAAACCACTGCCTTGGTGACTGCTCAGGGTAATCATGCCTGTCAACTTCACAAACCTCCACTCATCATGTATCTGACATTTGTGCTGAAGATTGTCAGGTTAATGTGCAAAATATTAAACTATAAATAGCAAGAATAACCAGAATTGTATGCTAGATATTGGCTTTTTCAGTACCAGCAAGTTCTGCAGCAAGTTACCAATGTGGGAACAAAGCAATATCATAAAAGCCTTGCTATCAATGTTGTTGAATAAACATCAGAAATAGCCATTACAGATTCCAGATTTCTTAAGTATCTTAAGTTAAAAGTCAAAGAACGTATGATGGTTGGTTGATCTTTGTTCCCCTCTGTTCGCTTGAATAAATTATCTATATCTGCAATGTTGTCTCTAGTAAAAACTTCAATGTCTTTTGTAATGCACTCAGTGACCTGTAAAGTTTGGATGGCTTTCACCGGTGTTTCTCTTGGCCACAAGTTTTGCCTTGATATGTTGTGTTTGGAGGACGTGATTTGTTGTCTCAAGTGCCAATCCACATGTGCACATGGCTGATTAGCCAATTTTAAATTTTGTGTACATGTGGCCCTGAAGTCGACTGTGTTTTACTCTAAGGTGTAAAATAATGACTTGCTCTGGTCTGTCGAAAAATATGGTAATCATCTTGTGCTGGGTTTGCTGGTTGTGTGACTGATTTAATCATTCTCTTCTTCTGTTGATTACAGACTGAAACGTCAGGTTGTTCTTCATTTGCACCTTTCTTAGCTAGTTTATCAGCTCTGTCATTTCAGGGAATTCCACTGCTGGATGGTATCCACTGCATTAGTTATCTTACACCGATGGCTTAGTTTAGAGAGTAATGTCTGAGTGCCAGGTAATATTCCAGATTCAAGTGCCTGAAGTACAGCTATTGAATCTGTCAGGAATACCATCAGTGATGAAATATCACACATATTTAGCAGTTTCGGTGCTGCTATCTTGATGGCTTGAATGTCTGCATCATAGTTACGACAGTGCTTATCAGGGGTGATAATTAGGAGTGAATCCCAGAAACTGGGTTCAACCACATAACACAGCTGTATTAGAGAACCTCTATGGTTTCAAGTAACCTGTATTCCAGTGTGGGCTGGGAACAGGGCTTTGTTTCTGGTTCCCTTTTTTGGCATCATTTTGTCAGTTTAACTGCAATTGAGTGTTGCCGTAACTGGAAGTTTCTAGAGAGTACCAGTACCTTTTAAAAGACACGGGTGAGCACCAGCACCTTAAATCTAGGGGGAAAAACCTCCTGTGGGATGTTGTTTATTAAAACTTGTAATGAGATAATTAGGACTCTGAGAGTATATCACATGAAATTAGCTGGTTTTTAAGAGGAACAGATGTGAACAACCAGCAAAGAAAAAGTTAAATCTTACACACTGAATCAGTTAAATGTTACACACCAAACCGGTTAAGTCTTGCATACGGAATCAGTTAAACAAATGTGTAAAAACATGACAAAATAAAGTGACAGTTAACACTAACTACAAGAACAAAAATGACATACCTGGCACTGAGCCAGTTCTGATGCTAAAGTTTGGTTTTGTGCCACAAGAAGACTTATATCCTGATCTGAAAGGGAAAAAAATGAATCAATTCATTGATTTAATAAACTATGTCTGTTTTCTGTGTTTGCATGACCACCTACTGATGAGAAATTGGAACCAATCTTTTGTGCAATGTCTACTAGCTTTACTGAATGTTGAATTAAGAATCGATATCACCGCACTTGGGTCACTCCCATAAGTGCTCCATTCCCATCTTCAGCTACTGGCTTTACTCTGGCAAACTAGCTCAGTTTGTCTTTGTATTAATAGATAGAATGTGTTCTAGATAAGCCTATGGTCACTATAACATTGCCCAAGCTTTGTGGTACAAAGAAAAGGAACTTCATTCCTGGCCTGCATTGGTAAGACCAAGGGATGTGATTCTGCTGCCTCTCTACAGCAAAAGTAACAAAACATCTGGAAAGATGGAAAGGTGCCCAACAAAATCAGACGGAAATAAAAGGCAATGCAACAGTATAACTAGATTCAGATGAAGTAATTCTGAATTAGATATGAATGCTACACTTTAAAGTGCTGAGTTGAGGTGATTCAAAAGCCGACATCACAGTACTTAGGGCATTCTGATAAGCACTCCATCCCCATCTTCAGCAGCCAGTGAAGAGCTCCGATGCTAATGCCTGAACCCCTCGTCACTCAAAGCTGCATCAGCCTCACCAGGCTGTGGTGATTCATCTGCTCCTCCGAATTGCACATGCTCTCCCACAAGCACCAACCAAGTCTGCCTTATCATGCATCAGTATTCCACCAAGTTGTGCATGGCCAGCCAGTTTGTCTGACTGTTCCTTTCCAAACACACCGTTGTGACAAGTCAGTCCAACTTAAGGAGTACCTAAATTAATCTTATTTTAACATTTTTTCCCCTAGGATAGCAGCTTGTGTTGAATGTGAAAGTCCATGTGGTGTGTAAAGAGTTCATGAAGCCAGGGCTTGATGAAGCATGGCTACACACTGGCATCCATGTTGTGTTGATGGGTTATGAGTGTCAACACTTGTGCAAATTAAAGTTGTGAAGCAGGGGTTTCTGCACACTCACAGGTGGGCTGTGAACCCCGGGTTTTGATGAGAAAGTGAGATCCACTCAGAAGTGACAGCACATGGGATAATCCTGTGGTAGCTTGAGTCAGTGACTGTCAGTCAATCTAAGTGTGTGGACGGATGCACAGTATGTTCAAGTCCTATGGGTGCATGGACTTTGATGTGTGGCAGTTTTAACAATATGTTTTATTTTACTGGAGCTTGGGTGAACTGTCCAGATAACTGGTGCATCATGAGTTAGACTTTGGAACGCTGTCAGAGTGATTTTCTAGAATGGATTTGTGTCAACCCATGTGTTTGTGTGTGTGATAGGCTGGCAAAGTGGCGGCTATGTGGATTTGTGTCAACCCATGTGTTTGTGTGTGTGATAGGCTGGCAAAGTGGCGGCTATGTGGCATGCTGACTGACAGGGTGTCTTTAAGTGCTACAGAAGGTGCTGTGATGACTTTGTGTGTGTTAACTAACTAGAAGCTGTAATGGGAAGGTGTCAGGATTTGCTGGTTTACTGGAGGTTGATCAGTGATACTTCAACAAGTACTGCTACAATTTATTTATTTATGTACTTCAACAAGTACTGCTACAATTTATTTATTTATATACTTCAACAAGTGACTGGGTAGCAGACTGGAGGTCTAGCTTCTTTTTACCAAATGATGCATCTACCTTGAACCCTCAGGTAGCAGGGTTCTTAGGGCGAGCCATCAGAGGATCGTCACTGCACATCATGTAGGTGTATCTGCACGTTCAGGCATGAGTTACCTATAGCGGGCACCTGCACATAGTTCACAGAGTGTTTTGTCCATGTTTTGGAGACTGCCGTTGTATTTGGCAGGAAGTAGTAAATTTAACAGAGTCATTGATCACCAATTCATCGTTGCCACAATGTGCTCATCTACAATAAAGAGACTGATCGCAATTTAAAATCATACTTGGAGTTGTGTAGTGTATTAGTCACTGTTAGTGGTTATGACAGGACATGTAACCTGTGCCAGATATATTATGGTTGTTAACTTGTTACTTGTGACGAGGTTATTGCAGAGCTCCTGTTGTTATTGGCCTCTCCTTGCTCTCTTGTAAAAAGTAAATATAAAGGACCCTTTTCCATGCCCTTACGTGTGTTGGCCATATAGAGCAAGACCTATCTTTTATGGATCAAACGACTCTTGGTGGGTGATGTTGTCAGCATCACGCGGTCCACTTTTACTTCCCAGGACTGCACATGGTACCCACTCAAGGCTGGGTCAACCTGACAGCCAAGGTCATTTCTGACAAAACTCTGGCTCTGTCAGGAGCCGAACCAACAACCCTCGACATGCGAACTGCTACACCAGGTGACTCCCTTTGCTCTCATGTAGGGACCTAATAGTTTTGTCATCTAAGGAAGTTTTGCATGGGGCTGGAGCAAGCCACATGCTCTGGACACATGATAAGATGCATTACCCTTCTAAGAACACATCTAACAGCCTGTAAAACTGACAACTTATGACCCAGAAAGCCCTTTTTTAAATGTGAAAATTGAGGCCTTGGAGATATGGTTTTAAAAAAGAGCATCCCAGTTGCTTTGAAAGACTGGGGCGCTCAAAGACAACTTAGTACAAATACCACAAAGAGATAGTCATAATTTTTTAGTCATTTTATGAGAAGAAGGCAACTGGAACATGTTGTGACCACCGCAAATATGTGGGGGAAAAAAGACTGAAAAAGACAACACAAAATGGTTCTAGACAGCCTTTTTTATCCACCACAGGGCGCCAAGGGGAGGGGGGAGCGGGAGGTGTTAGCACAGGAACTGATACATGCTGTTAGTGGTTACAACAGGACATGCAACATGTGCCAACAAAATTATGGTTGTTAATTGAACGGGGGTGGGGGTGGTAATAGAGGAACTGATACACGCTGTTGAAGACTGCAAATCATGCAGAGGCAGGATTGCCCATGCCAGACGTCAAGGCACTTGATGATTGATAATGAATATATTAGGAGCACTGAACCCAAAACCACAAAATATTTGCAGCTACTGTAAACCATTTTTCATGATTCTCAAGTAATAGGGTTTAATTTTTCACATTGAATGGTTGAAAAAAAAAAAATGTACGTTCACAGATTCTGAACAGAAGTAGGAGAGTGCCAATATGGAAGATAATGGGACCTCACGGTGTAATATTTCTAAAGATATTAGTATGCATTATAGATAACCTTCATCATTGTAGAGATGGCACATAAAAATAATAACTGTAAATCAATAATAGCCACTTTAACAGGTAATCAAATTTGTAAACTAATAGTATGAGGGGAAGTAAACAATTATCTAAATTTTTGACATAACTCTCCTTACAGGGTCCACATTGACTTCTGTCCTCGCTTAGTTTATACTGTCGTGGCAAGGCAAACAGGTAAATTACCATTGATGAGGTAGCATATAAGTTTAGTCATGGTTCTGCCCTTCAAATCATCCACGACGAGCTCATTCATGACAAGCTCGGTTGGTACAAAGTTTGTGCATGGTGGGTACTAAACAAGCTTACTACAGAACACAAGCTCTTTTGTTCAAAATGCAGTGCAAAAGTGGCTTAACGACCAACTGGAAACATTTTATTTAGAAGGAATACATAAACTTGCAGACCGCTGGGCAAAATGCATTTACAAGCAGGGAGATTACGAAGAAAAATGATGTCCATAATGAAACCCTAGCTTTATTCAAAAAAAACTGTAGAATTAAAAGTGTAGATAATATCTGACACTCTCTCACAGCAGTCCTAAAAGACAAAAAAAATTGTAAACCAACAATAGCAATTCTAAAAGACAATAATAAATGTAAACCAATAGTGACAATCCTATCAGAAAAAGAAAATTCTTATATCTCCATGATTATCCTCAATCACAGAACCGAAGTAAAGATACATTATTGGAGAATGTATATGTTATGATGATACTGTCTCTTCTGTGAATATCTGATAAACTGGCAATTTCTGTCCTAACTCCATCAATGAAAGAGCATGTATCTCTCTACATTAAACTGTACGTATTATTTGATGATGTTAAAAAATTGTTCAGGCAAAAAACTGCAATGTATTGTTTGTGTCTTTGTTATCAGTGTTCTCAAATTTTCTTTGGACAAAACAAAACAAAACAAACAAACTGTCCAGTATCTCAGATTTTTCATTTTACAACACAAATGCTTTTATATAACTCACCTTTCATTTCTGAAGCTGCAGAGTCAGGATTGTCAAATGAGAAACTCATAATATACGGCTAATGTTAAACAGCTGCCAAGGTACAGTTAAACACTCTCCAAGAACTGCCATTCTGTGCAGAAATAACCGTAAAAATTAACATGTTTAAGCCTGATCATTCTTGCATAAAAATATCTTTGCAAAAAATTATCATAAATCATTTACAAAGATTTCCATACCGAATGGTGAAGGATGTTGACTGCCTGAGATGCTTCGCTCAGAGATACAAAAAAAAGCAGAAAAAATGTGTTGCAATTTATTGGTTCCTCTACTGTCTACTATCGTTTTGGTTTTTTTTTAAATCATGAATGGCTAATATATTTTTGCATTATATTATATGTTTAGCTAATTCTGATCCTTAGTGTTATTTAACTCTTTTGGACTCTAATACTGTTTTTACGTATAACTTGTCAATACAGAAAGATGTCATCGTATTTTTTTAGGTACTAAAATAGTTACCTTGGTCCGGCAATTTTTTTTTTCAATGTTTGATAATATACTGCCTTTGCTATTTAGTATAGGTGGCCTTTTTAAGCAATTTTCTTACATTTTCATTCCATTTCTGCATCCCATTTTGCTGTTAATTTCTTCCCATCTTTAATGTCAATGTACTGTGCATTACAATCACTTCTGTTGCATTGTTTAGCTTAACAGTTTGTATCTGCACTCACTTATAATTTTCTAATTTATTTATTTCATCACTGTCATGCTTAACTTTAACTTTTGCTGTTAAGTGTTGCCGGAGAAGAACAGTTTGTGAATCACTGCTCGATTTGTAGCAATTATTATTTGGTGTCAATGTAAAAGACCTTTAGACATCAATCCATATTTTCCTAGGGCAAATCTGTTCATGTGTAGTGCCTACATCTATAGTTGTTGTGTCTGCATTCTAATAAGATGACCAAACCATTCAATCTTCTGTTTTTCAATTATTTTGGCATATGTTATAGTTCCCAGTTTGTGTGATAGCATCATTTCTCATTTTGTCTTAGATATCTGAGATGGTGGCTTTCTGCATCTCATTTCACAGGTGTTAATTTTACGTAGGTAAGCTTTTGATAATGTGAAAGTTTGGCACCGGTAGCTCTCTAAATGTTCACTCGTCTGAGCACTGAAATGTTTTCCTGTTTTAAGAACAGTGGAAATGTTTACTGTTTTGCTTGATTACAGAGGTAATGTCTGTTTATCTGTTGTTGTACATGTTTATGTGCTTAAATCATAATGTTACGACAAGGAAAATATACCCTTTGTTTATCTGTTGTATTGTGTCACCATCCTTTATTTACTACTGACTACTTTGTCCAAATCTACTCCGACTAACCGGCCGTCTACTGTTGTCTACCGGCCGTAGTTTACAGGAGAGCCATATTGTTTGTGTGACAATCCTTCCTTCACTACTTACTACAACTTTGTTGGAAACCACTCACTAATGTCTGGGTGATTCACTATCCCTCCTTTACTACTTTGTCGGATTCTATTCACTTAGTCTTACTATTATTTGTGTGACTATCCTTCGTTTACTGCTTACTAATTTGTCGGAATCTACTCACTCATTATATCACTACTGAAATAAGTAATAAGGGCAAGGCATGACAATTGACATCGGTCACCGGTGCATTCGGAACATTCCCAGGCGTACTGAGTCCCTTTCCTCAGCCCCAAGTGAAAGAGTTCCTATGCACATGTTTCTGTAAACGACCAAACAACAATAATACGATAATCTAGCACCTGCAGCGAATTTTTGTCCAGTTAAAACAAGTCCAACCAACAACACTTCCTGTTATCGATATGTCTATATGCAGCTAATACATATCAAATAGCATATTATGAACCTAGAAATATGTTTCAATCGTGAAAATTAAGTCATTTACTAAAGTGTGTACACAAAAAAACCTTTGCAAAATAAATCAGTTTATCTTCAAGCACATGTTGCAGCATGTACCGCGATATCCCAGTCCTGTTGCTAATATCAACAGTCTGACTTTTACGACTACCATAAACTGGGCTAGCAGTTCTATTCTGCATTATTCAATGGGAAAGGTACAAGCAATGCCACAAGCATTCCCAGGACTCGGGCGGAAAGAGCTATAAAAGTAAAAACTGACCAGTACTTATGTTTTAATATTGACTATACAAAAGCTTTTGGTTGTGTAAAACATGCGGGGAGAGGGGGGGATACTAGTCACATTACCCACAAATTAAACAATAATGGACAGGATCTTCGAATAATAAAGAACAGTTATTGACAACAAACAGTAGCAATCAGAATTGACCATTTGGGAATATTTCGGTGCATAACGGATGATAACGAGGGGTGTATGCACTACAAGGATGTATACTATCAGCCGATTTATTTTTAATTATACATTGAAGAGATCTAGCATGGATATGCTACGAATTTGTGTTGGCATTCATAATAACAACGGTCCTATATACAGAGTCCCACCCACCCATAGCGTAACTGGGCTTTCAGTCATGCTTTTTCAGGCTGGTTCTATATCAGAGGGGTGTCATGTTGTCTTGTCTTCTATTACATCAGCGCCAATGTCGTATGTTATATACTACACGACGACACAGCTTTTAACGACCCCAGAACATTTAGAACTGGTCCTAACCCAACTCGCCCCGCCCCCTTCCCACCCATAGCCTCAGCTTAGGCCTCACGAGAGTGTATTTCCTAAGAAAACAGTACAGCATAAATCCCCTCTGAGGTAGACCAGCCTGAGAAAGCATGAATGAAAAATCAACTAGTGTGTAGTATGGCTGCACTCCGTAAATATGACCTAAACAACCGTTTTTATGCCCACGACCGACTCTATTTATCTGGAGAGGGCGGTGGCTATGCCAGTGATAATCTTGATAACACACAAAAAACGTTTAAGGACTGATAGAAACAGTGTTTGTCAAAATTGATAAAATGGGCCTATTTGCCCAAGTTACATAGAGCCAGTTTTAAGATATGGCTATGAATCGTGTACAACTGATTAAAAAAAGCCACACAATTTCTTGCAACCTCAAAGATGCGATTTTACAGACGAATCATTAGAACCCCAAGGACAGCCAACAAAACCAGATGTTTTGAAAGAGATTAGACAGCCTATCACATGCATCAGAAAGAGACCGTCATCATTTGTGGTCATGTTATAAGAAGAGAAAAGTGGAATATGTTGTAACCGCTGGAAATATCAGTGGACAAAGAGACACAGGTAGGCAAAACGAGACGATTCTTGGCAGCCTTTTGTGATAGCGTGGACGGGTATCAACACTTGACTGATACATGATGCTGAAGATCGCAGATTCTGGAGAGGAATGAAGCCAGTATATTACAGCGTCCCCATCTGTTTCTACAATAATGGAAAATGTTCTTCTGAGACCTCACATTGTGTAATTATCACCAAGTGCTTTGCCAACTGGCGTAGGCGATCATGCCTCTCCACAGTCTATGATCTCCTGCAGCATGTATCAGTTCGTGTGCTGACACACCTCCATGCCATGCAACAAGACTGTCAAGAATCTTCTCTTGTTGTCTTCCTTTATCCCTCCTTCCACAGACGTATTCCATTTTCCATCTTCTCATAACATGGCCGAAAATTAAGACTGTCTCCTTCTGATGTCTGTGATTTGTTGTCTTTGGGCTTCTTTCAAAACTCTTGGTTGCTCTTTTTGGCTGTCCAAAGTATTTTAAGCATTCTTCTGTAAAACCACATCTCTGAGGCCTCAAGAAATTGTTTGGCCTGCCAACCGCTTAGTAGCCGTAATTTAAATCTATATACAATTACCAGAAATAGTGAAGGAAAACTGTACATCTTTTGTCTTCTATTTCACCTTTGTCTCTACCGTCGCTGTATATTTAGTCACAGCCAACTGTCCCACCCCAGCGCCCCATAGACTGAACCGACAAAACCCCAAATACCATTTAATCTAAATATATGAACCACCGTTGCCAAACGGGTCAAGAATAGTAAAACTGAATTTTTTTTTTTATATCCAGGGAAATTCCAAGGATTTTTCTGTAAAAAAAAAAAAAACGTCTCCAAGGCCTCAAGAAACTGTTTGGCTTGTTTATTATTTTTCTATGATTAACAGCCATATGTTGAAACTTGCTCTATATAGTATGTGAGGATTCTTTTCCTAACCTCCAATGACATAGATTTATTCCATAAAATGTTCTTCATTTTATAAAATGCAGTTTAGGCCTGTCATATTCTGTTCTTTAATTCTGTGACACATCTTCCGTTGGATGTTATCTTTGTGCTTAGATACTAAAATGTATGTAGCTGTCCTAAAATAAAGCCTTTGACTTTTATTATTCATTTAGGCACTATTCTTTTCGTTGATTTCACCATTACTTCTGTTTTTCCATTTTTTTCAAAATGAGGCATATTTCATCACTTTCTACCAACGGCGTATTTATCAATCTCTGTAGTTCTTTCTGACTTGTCGCTATCAAGCCGGTGTCATCAGCATAATGTAGGCTGTTTATGTTATGACAAACAACCACAATTCCTAGTACATCCATGATAGATCTCATTAAAAATTTGCTGCCCAGTGAAAACAAATCAGGTGATTGTACACATCCTTGTTGTACACCCCTCTCTATGCTCTGAAATGTTTCCAAATGGTTATTAATTCTTATGGCTGCGGTTGTAAATACATGTTCTTTAAAATTTTTTAAATATTTTCTATCTGTCTAATCTTTCAAGCAGAATGATTATTTTCTCAGTTTTCACACAATCAAATGCTTTCGTTTAGTGTAAATAATTATCGTTTTTATTTCTATATGGCTCCCAACAGAGTGCTGAGGATGTTTGTGACACTGTTTGTATCTTTTCTTTCTACAGATCCTCTGTGTTCTTCACTAATTTCTGGTTTAATATTGTTTTTTCATAATTATTCTTAAAAACTACTTTGTCACATGACCAGTCAGACTTATTGTACGTTGGCCATTAAATTTCAGAGTGCCTGGTTTCTTTGGCTGAGCGATAAATATAGATTTTGATAGGTCATTAGGAATGTACGCCAAACTTTTATAAATTTCATTTAACAATTTTGTTAGTATTTCAATTCCAAAATATCTCATTGCTCTAGTTTCTTCCAGTGTGAAACAATCTGTTGTCTGGGCCTAGTGCCTTTCCTTTATCAAAATAATATATTTTCTGCCTAATACTAAACTACGTAGGCCTCAATACAAACATAATTAAATGAAATAAATGACATTAATACCATGCTGAGAATAGTCCATCATCTACTAGGATGTCACCGTGAAGCGACGAAGAGGAGATGTTACTGTTAGGAAGCAGAGTCCCCTTTCAATAAAACTTCCGGAATCTGAAATTCTTGTGTGTGTGTGTGTGTGTGTGTGTGCGTGTATGGGTGTGTGGACATGTATGCTCGTGCATGTGTGTATGTGTTTCTAGGTTCCATAATAAACAGGAATGAAGAAACACTATTTGACATAAATCAAAATGTTGATGGCTGATACGTGCGTTCCTTCATTGTGACGTGCTGAGGCGCTTCAAGCTGATGTGTGTGGTACCAAGATGAAATAGGCCAAGTAGGGGTAAAACAGTAGTTACTTCAATGCTTTCAAAAGGTAGAGTTCGAACGCTATGCGTTAAGTTCCAACGGTTGTATTGATATATACAATCAGCAATACAAGGAGAAATACATATGCAATCAATAATCAACTCGTTCAACCAAAGCTCACTCGTACATCCATGGACGGATATGTCCTTACGATAGGTCGCAGTCCGACCTTGAGATCATGACAATCATCTTGGTCCTCGGACAAGTCCGAATTAAGCAATGAAAGTATACCGGCTTGCTGCCGAGAATGTAGTGCTCACCAGCTTCCTGCTGAGGTCTTGGAGTCCCGGGGTAAAACGTCCTCAAGGATCCAACTTTATATAACGTTTGCTTCCGTGGGATCCCGGGGTAAAGCGTCCTCAAGGATTCCCACGTCCGTCTCCTTCGAACTATAAACATCAACTGCTTTGACAACAATAAATCATAACAACGTTACGTATTGTTTTGACGTCTTATTTGCTCACTCCGTACTGGTGCGTTCTGGTGCACATTCGCACGCGACAATGGCTATAGCACAGGAAAGAATAAACAGCATTAAAAGTCCATGGTTAAGCACCAGCAACGAAATTAAAATGACAATTTTGAGAGCATGCTTCTTCGCTGTAGCGGTCTGAGGAGAATGGTGCTGTAGGAAGCTACCAGGGGATCTTGCCGACGCTCAGCGCTCAAAGGAAGAGCGAGACGGATCTACAATCAAGACTGGTACCATCGGAATTGAAACTCTTTGCTTGCTGCTGAAGATGGGAGCGGAGCTCTTAAGGGAGTTCCCGAGTGCTATGATGTCGATTCCTAATCCAACATTCAATACCTGTAGCAACAAACGGATGTGAGTCGTGGACTCTCTCCCAGTCCTTAAGAAAGAAAATAGAGGCTTGTGAGCTGAAATGCTATAGAAAGATTCTCAGTATATCACTGACAAAAAAGAGAAAAAATACTCACATTTTAAAAGACTGAACATCAGCAAAGATCAGGTAAGAGAGTACCCAAATACACACACACACACACACACACACACACACACACACACACACACACACACACACACACACACACACACACACACACACACACACACACACACACATATCACATTATGTACAATAATTATACAAATAGATTTGTCTTTTGTGAATGATGTACAATTTGTGTAACATGTTTGAATGAAAATAGTGCCCGGCTCGCTAGCACAGTTGGCTAAACATAATTGTTCAGCGACCGGGTGACGAACCCCTTGTGGTCCGGGTTCACGCCCGGGGGTAGGCAAAAAAGCACATTTCTATAGATTTACGGTATCTATCATGGAATTATGGCCGAAGGGTTGGAATGTCCATAGTACCGAGCCGAATGATTAAAAACTCATGGTTTGTGTGTGTGGGGGGGGGGGGGGGTGGAGAAAGAAAACAGTGTTGAAAAAAGAAACCCGATTTACGACCAATTCGACTTACTAAACATATCTTTTAGTTGCATATCCTTTACAGGATATTAAAGAACCAATCTCAGCATTGTTATGGCTGTTGTGGTTTTTCTATTCAAATTTACGACCAGTAGTTTGCCATTGCTTTCTGGATCGTCAGCTTCTCGATACCACCGTCGAAACCAACGCAAGGCGCAAGGCCCGCAGCTGGGATAGATCCCGGCACCCCGGCCTTATGATGCTCGTTCGCTACGCCTAAGCCACAGACGCCTACACTATATATATATATATATATATATATATATATATATATATATATATATATATATGTATATGCCATTGGGGTCAAAAGCGTTAAACTATCAATAACGTGTGTGTGTGTGTGCATGTGTGTGTCTGTGTGTGTTTCCATTTGCCCCTATATTACAATTGTTACTTCTGAAAACTTCAAGAAATTGACCCCCACGCTCAAGTATTTGACCACCGGCCTGCCAGGAAAGCGCCGACTACACGCCAGATGTCACTGCTAATCAAACGAAAATCACAACCAGTAAAAGACACTGGACTCAAACAGCGTGAAGACTCGAGTATGATAATGTTCCTCCTAGCAGACAAAACGGAGACAATTGTACAACAGCAAACACCGTGTAACGATAGATGTCGGGGCGAAAGTCGTATCGCAGTTTCCTGTACCCTGGAGATTGGATCGTTATGCAAGAAATTGGCCATCTGGACATCAGATGACCGTGTCTTGAGTTCACTTGTTAAACAACGTTAATCCTTGTTCTCTCGAAATAATCAAATCAACGTGTTGTTAATGAGATACTTTGTGGGCGTCACTTGCTGTGGAGTCTTCATTGACAAGTAAAACATACCATTGCATTGACGTTTTAGTTTTCATGTTCGTGTATTGAATCTGAAAGTTTGGAACGCATTTAGCTTCTGCTTCTTGTGGTGTATTTGCTTCTTTGGTAATCTTTTATATTCAGAGACTAATGTTTTGGAGTTACTGTTTATCGAGCAATTAATGTACTTTTCAAGGGTAAGTGTTTCATGATCAGTTTCCACTTGTGCCGTTATTGCTCGCTGGATATCAATGTTTAGACGTTAAGTTAAGCGCCGTGGGGAGGAATCGTTTTCGATCCATTGAAGCGACGTGGAAAAGAATAGATTTAGATCCATTGTTTAAGCGTCTTGGGGAGGAATAGAGTTCGATCCATTGAAGCGACGTGAATGATTTTTGATCCATTGTTTACATTACCCATTACTGCCCTTGCGGGGGTCCAGGGCCAAATATTTTAGGGGAAAGAAAACATAGATCCACTGCCACATAAAAGTTGTAAAAGGCGACTAATTAGGACTGCTGAAATCGGATGCTTTGGGGCAAAGGGCGCAGATATCGCAGCCTAGCTGTAAACCACAACACAACGTGAGAACCATTCTTTCAAGGGCGAACGAAAAGAACGAAGTTTACCTACCCGTGACATTATCATTTAGCATCTCGCCGCCGCTATCGCAGCCTAGCTGTGAATCACAAGAACAAGCGAAAGGCTCATATTTGGCAGCCTAGCTGTAAACCACAACACAACGTGCCAACCGCCCTGTTAAGGGTTAAAAAAGGACCTCTTGAGGCTCTGAATAGGATTTTTTAACGGTAAATAATTTGGGACCGGTATTCGGAAGAGTGCCTGTTTGATTAACTTCAGTTGTCTATGGGTCATGTGATCACAATCATGCTGTCTGTATTAACATGGTGACAATATGGGGGTGACTGCAGTCAAACTAATACAAGGAATTCTAGGAAAATTTGACTAAAAAGCTTAACAAAATTAAGAGGTAGAAAAACGTGCATAAAACAACCCAAATAACGTTTCGGCCCGGCAGCCTTTTTGTTACGTTTGTGTAGATCACGTATGTTTGAAAAAGTCTGCACAATTTGGAAGAGATTAGGTCTACCGCACAATGTATCCTGAGACAGAAATAGATGCAATGAAGCCAACCTTTAACACTGAGAAGGAAACAATGTTTATTTAATATAAATAAAACAGAGGCTTTTGAGCTGAAATGTTATAGAAATATTCTCAGGATATAGTGAACAAAGAAAAGAAGAAATACTGACAAATTTGGCATATTTGAAATTAAACTGGCATAAGATAATGAACTGGCATATTTTGGCATAAATGGGTTTTTCCTGGCATTTCTTATCAAGATGTGCTCACATTTTCTTCATGGTTCCTCCCTTAGAAACACGCAGATTTACTAAAAGCAATGCAGACCTACAGTTAACATCTTTGTTTCAGTTTGACTTTGTTGTGATGTCCTGGTACGGACTAACGGAGATTCGCGCCGTTTCTTATTGTATTTGTTGTTTTCCTAAACGGATCGTGACTTCGATAAACGAAGGCTCTCTGTAATTTATGTTAATCTACTAGAATAAATGCGGGATATAAAACCCAAACGCACCACTGATACCAAGTGATTCAGACTGTTCAGAAACTACTTGAGGACAGAAAATAGAGAGGATATAGACCTAGTTCTATCTGTGATAGATTTTATTACTTTTAACCAATGGCCACGTCATCCCAGAAAAAAAATGAAAAGAATCTTATGACATTGCAAGTATAATAGTAACTGGAAGAAAACATACCCACGTCTCAAATGATCTTCAGACGGATCAGAGGCAGCATATTGCAAACTGTGTCAGTTCACTGTTGCACCAAGAATTCGTAGCATATCAAATCATGAAAACTTCGAAAAAACACAGGATGAAAACTGTGTCAAAAAGCCGGTCACAGCTTATTACAACAATGACTCCTAGGCAAAGTAATGATAAAGTTAAATTCAACAGAGTTGTAACTTGCTGTAGGCATGACCTGCAATTGTGTAATACGCACAATTGATCATCTAAGTGAACTCATAGGAGCGCATGGTCAGGGGAGTACATTGGAGTACATACAGTTGCATAGAACTAAATCTTCATGTCTAATTTAAAAAAAAAAAAATCGCCTGCACTTAAGGATGACCTTATTATTGTTTTCGGAACAAGAAATATGCCATCATAATAGCGAAGTCGCAAAGACTTCATCCCATCTGAGAAAATGCTTAAAGATTTTACATCCGAAAAGGTTTACGCTGTTTTTTCCATTTGTACAGAAAGGATGACAGTGAAGAATTCAATCTATAGCTTTTGATGTGAAGTGTCTGGTAGTCTGGTAGTCTTAGTTTCAGCTTCATTGCTGAATGTGAAGTGTACAATGTTACACGTTATTTGGCATTTTCTGGCATATATTGGGTAATGGTTTGGCATAAAATGAAGTTTTTCATCTGGCAACCCTGTGTATGTTTACGTGTGCGTGCAAGCATGCGTGTGTGTTTAGCTGTCTAGTGAAGTCTCCTGCTATCAAGACCTCTTATTTTCTTTCTTTTTTCTTTGCGAAGTAGTTTCAACATTCTTCTCGAAATACCACTCTTATGCTGATCTCGGCAATCCCTCAGACCATTGCGCGCTGTAGCTTCTTTAAAAAACAACCGGTCAAACAGCCAACCGAATGAGACATATTGGGAAAGTCCCGTGTGCACATTGATGAAAGTAGATTCACGAACAGTTAGAGATTGTAAAGTAACAATCAAGATGAGACTGTTTCTGTTTTGGCACAATTTCTTAGTCAGATAATACACTATAACATTAGGTGTGCGTGTTGGTGTGTGAGCGCACATTCTTGTAGTGTGTTTATATGTCTAAAACTGAGGGGAAGACGATATTTATAATTTAAAGTCACTTTCTAATAAGGGTGTCATTGTATATATGTATGGTGTGTGTGCATGTGTGAGAGATAGAAAGTGAAAGATTTGGTGGGGGGGGGGTCAAAGGCGGAGAGGTACGATGTCTGAATTTGAGTCAAATTCAGCAAGAATTGTTGTTGTTGTTGTTAAATAATGAATATTTTGTCCAACAACGGTAGTGTAGCTTAGTTTTAGAAACACAAACACTACCATCTAGGAACACAGACGACAAAAAAATAGAGGATAACAAAAGTGGAGAAAGGCGACAAGAAAGCAATAACACGAGAAGAGGAAGAAATCGATACTATTGTATTTTAGTTGAGCAAAACAGCGAGTGATAAAGCAGGTCGCCCCATATTCGACATACGTCAGCCATTTTTACCTTTACATTTTAAATACGGTACCGATTTCACAAAGCCTGCTGGAAAACACGATCTCTGGCCTCTCTCAAACACTCCCACATGTTGCCTGCTTCTCTGTCCGCGCCAGGAAATCTTATCAACCCCGACGCTACTAACTTGTTGGAAATGGCCTCCAGAATCTTGTGATGTCCCACAACTGACCACGGAGCCGATAATTAATTGAGATTACCCCCCTCCTACTTCAGGCTCGTACCCGATTGTCGTTGATAATGAATGTCAAACATGGTCCACGCCAACAGGGGAAAGTTTCAGCAGTGGGTTTTTCACACAGCGTCTAGATCTTTGGGGGTGAACAGAGGGCTGGTTGTCCATGTGTGACAGTTTCTTGTCTGACCTCTGTGGTTTTGAATTCCGGTGTGTGACTGAGGTAAAGTTGCAGTCAAAGGGTTATACCAGTCAAAATCAAAACAGGAAACACCCCCACGGAAGCCTGCATCCATGTAATGGTTTTTTGGTTTTAAATATCCAGAAACAATAATTCTTAACCCTTTGGCCCGGTACTGTGGACATCGCAACCCTTCGGCCTTGATTCCATGATAAAAGGTTGTTGCGTATCCTCTAGAGGACGTTGCAGAACCAACCCTAACAGCCCCTGGCTGTTGTGTGGTTTCTCTAGGCAAATTTACGTCCAGTAGTTTGCCATTGCTTCCTGGACGGTCGGCTTTCTTGATACCACTGTCGAAACCAAC
Organism: Candidula unifasciata; assembly: GCA_905116865.2. Classification (NCBI taxonomy): domain Eukaryota; kingdom Metazoa; phylum Mollusca; class Gastropoda; order Stylommatophora; family Geomitridae; genus Candidula; species Candidula unifasciata. Next base: position 569,795 of record CAJHNH020000433.1, on the reverse strand, counting down.
GCAAGGCGCATTGCCCGCAGCTGGGATCGAACCTGGCATCCCGGCATTACGAAGCGAAGTGTTCGCATCGACTTAGCCACAGAGCCGACGATTCCATGATAGATACCGTAAATCTGGGAGAAATGAGGCTTTTCTACCTAACACCGGGCGTGAACCCGGACCACAAGGAGTTCGTCACCATGTCGCTGCGTATGCGTAGTCAGGTTTAACCACCTGAGCTAGCTTAATGGTTTGAATAAGGAAGCCTTTTTCATGCCTTCAGGCGTACTGGGGCATAAATGGCTAGACTTATGTTTTATAGACTAATCGGCGCTCAGTAGATGATGTGATCCACATAACACCGGCCGCCTATATTTCCTAGGACTTTACCTTGAGCCTATTTAAGACTGGGTCGACCTGGGAGCCGAGGTCAAATTTGAAAAAATAAGTCCTGGCTCTGTCAGGACCTGAAACGACAATCTTCGGATCCATGGCTAAGCGTCTAACCACTACACCACGGCGACTCTCCCATTTGAGGGTTTGCGCCTTCATATAAGGGTTTGCTCCCCTATGTAAGTGTTTGCTCTCCCATATAAGGGTTTGCTCCTCCATGTAAGGGTTTGCTCCCCCACATAAGGGTTTGCTCCTTCATATAAGGGTTTGCTCCCCTATGTAAGGGTTTGCTCCCCCATGTAAGGGATTGCTCACAAGTTTTTAAAAAACTTCTATTTTTCCTGGAAATACAGTAAGAAAGTCAAGGCTGTTGTGGCAGTTTTAAGCAGACCTGATCCTTGCATCTAATAGTTTATGAGAATAGTTAATCTATTTGGTTTTTGTCTCCGATAATAGATCTGTCAGACCGATTCTCAAACTGACGACTGAGACTACAATTCCCCGTGCTGTTATCGAGGACTCATTTGCTGGGGGAAATCAGATGTAGTCATCATAAAAAAGCATCATGTTGAAACCGTAGCAGCAGCTGCGAGAGCAAAAGAAGAAGCAGAAGAAGAAGAAGAAGAAGAAGAAGAAGAAGAAGAAGAAGAAGAAGAAGAAGAAGAAGAAGAAGAAGAAGAAGAAGAAGAAGAAGAAGAAGAAGAAGAAGAAGAAGAAGAAGAAGGAGAAGAAGAAGAAGAAATTGACCGATAATAAAACAAGTTTTTTCCCCAGAGTAGAGCGTTAACTCCTCCCGCCCCCGCCCCCCCCCCTCTCCCAGTTATTGCAAAGTTGGTGTGCTACTGTAAAAAAATAGTGAATAATATAATTTGTTCTCTTTGTCAAGTATCCCGTTGATTGCCTTCTCATTCCATTAAAAGGTCAAGGTAAAGTGAAACAGTGTCATTGCACGCGGTTATAAACCTCAAGTGCCCTGCCGCCAGCTGATGAGAAATTGTCTGCCTGTGTCGAAGTGCGCACGCAACTCCGTAGCTACAGCAACATTCCTCGATTTACCACAGAGGGTTAATTCTGGTACCCATTACCTAGAGGCTGAATAAACCATGGGAACCGCCCACTTTCGAACACCGTACAAGTACTTGTAATTCCTGTACTAATCGTCTTGGCCGAAATGTCGATTTGTCTGTTTTTGTGCACGTTGTTCTGCTTCCCATTTTGTTAAGCTTTTTGGTAACAGTTCACTCAATTAATTTCTTAAAAAAGTCGATAGAAGAGAGAAGAGAGAGAGAGAGAGGCGGGAAGATCTTATTAAGAATGGAACTTCCAGTTAAAGACGCTGAAACCTCGTATCTGCCACGGAGCAATATAATTGCATGTTAGTCTTTGAAAATAAAGAAGTGTCTTGAAGGCCAAAATGTATTTCTGGCCAACTGAACACGCCTGTCTTTGTTTAGCATTCACAAACAACGGTCTGGTGATTACACAAAAACCATGAGAGCATTCATTAGGTATGTGTCTATGAGTTATGAGTTAAATTATCTTCACAGCACTCCGGACACATCCGAAGGTACTCAGATAATAGTGCCAGTCCTATGTATGTTGGTTAACAAGAATTCGTGTGAGTCCGGTTTGCTTCTCGTGCTTGGCTGTGCCGATCTTCATACCCTGTTCTTAGCAGTGATGTGGACACTTTGCTTCAAAAACCATCAGAGCGTCCTGTCTCTCTACGGGCAATGACAATGTCTGCGTGATCCATGGGCCGGCCATCTTTAATTAATGCAACACCTGCCAGTCTATCAGCTCTCACATTACCAACAACGCCTGCATATCATGGGACGAGTATGAAGGGATGTTTACATACAGGAGAGTTTTGCAATGACGCAAACCACTGTCTGTGTAACCAGCCTGCCTCGACCTTCCGGATCATGCTCAAAGAAACACTCAGCACACACACACGGGAATAGTCCTGTGATTCTAGCCACAGGAAAGCCTGTGTCACCGCCATCACCTCCATCGTCATGCTGCTGGTGGTCATGGAGAAGGCACCTCTGGTTTCTTAAACTGTTCTGCCTGAAGAGCGAGCTGTAAATGGCCATGCACTCTTATGTTCTCGTATAACGGACCCGTCTTTGAAGATCACATCTGTCTTATCTGACTTGTCACTGATAAGCACGCATACATAGTTGTAAATGTTAGCGTGTAGGCTATGTTGTTTTATCGGATCAACATCACGGCACTACGGTAGTAACCATTAGGTGTTACGCTCTACTTCTAACTCAAACCTGAGTCCGAAGAATCTCAGCGCAGTGCATGAACTTCGTAGCATCGGAGAGGATCCTGAAATACTTTTCAAGTAGATTTGTAACTAAAAATTTTGCCAGGGCAGCGCCTTTAGGCTTCGCTTTTTCGATTTCCAACTGCCGACGGATTTTGTTTTTGCGCAACAATGCACACGGTCATCCGATATTACTACCCAGAAACCAAAAGAAATTACTAGAAGTCCACGTCAAAAAATCCGAGCCTTCCCCGGGGCTTGAACCCGGGACCTCCAGCACTCAAGGAGGCCATTTCTCGAGACCACGCAGCCCCTGGCTGGTTCGTTTATGATTCCTATGTTAACCAGGGAAACTGGTCAGGTGATGAACTCTACCACTCCTCCCCCCCCCCCCCCCGCCCCAAGATTTATGGGACATGTGTGACACTGGTACTCATTTTGCATCCGTGTGTTGAGATGAAAGAATTTGTGTAACCAGATACACACACTGAACGTGTAGGTTTTAACACGCGTGTTGTGTGACGCAATACCAGCCATGACCGACACTTCTTAAAGTCGTACCAAAACAAATGGTCCTGCCATTTATCTTCGGGTCTCCCCAGGGATGCCAGCGCTTCCATTTGCCAACCACACACGCCCCTGTTTTTCTACCACCCGATGATAAAGATTAGGCATTGGACGTGACGCTGTAGTGCGAATGGGTAAGCTAGGTCTTCGTGCAGTGGCGTTTCTTTCTGAGGGACGTTTTCTCTGTTGGTTTAGAGATAGTGTTCAAAACAAATCCCTCCTGTTGTAGGCTAAGCCTGGTTTACGTAGAATAGTATACAGAAGACTGTAGAAGAAAGTGTCTCATGTCACTGCCGTGCGTGCAGTGTTCGAAAACATTTGCTTTAATTATTTTGACATTTTTAAAAAAAAACATGAATACATTTACTTTACACTAGCTGTAACCGGTCACGCATTTCTGTGGCTCTGTCCGTCTAAAAGAAAGGAAATAGAAATCGCACGTGTCTGATATGATTAATTTCACATTCAATGTCTGCGCAATATAGAGATATTCTAGTTTAGGGGGGGGGGGGGGGAACACGAACACGAAATCGTTTATTTGTTTATCACATGCTGAAGCTTTGTATTTTAATTAGTTGAAAGTAAAGTCTACTACTGTACTTCTGAATAAGCAACAAATTCACAGCAACAAAAAATTAGAATAAACGAGGCAGTGTTTTCAAAAAAATAAATATTTTAAAATTGAAAACTTTAGATCATCTCGTGGCTCGCTCGGAAAGGTAACAGCACGATTTTTACCTGTCACATGTGTGACGATACAAAGTTTCCTTTTCCACGCCTTTATGTGTATTAGGAATACAGGATTTTATTGAAGGCACTTCCTATTTATATTATTGTAAGAGTTTTTCAGTGTGTGTCCTATCCAGCGCCACCCTCTGGTACTCACTCCTGATATTGTATTGAATTTGTTTCCTAAACTCTGCAGTAATAATTGTGTCACACCATTTTTGTCCGCCATAATGCACATAGACTAGTAAACGAATACCGGCAATTTGTTAATAATTGCTTTACTTGTATGCGCGTGATTAATATTTGTGTATGGACTGCTCACATCCACCGAGGGCCGTTTAATGTAAAAGTCTGCACTTAGCACTATATGGTCAATATGGCTCAAGGCAGGGAAACATGACCTTTAACTTGTTAACTCTTTCTGTCACAGCTAAAGCATCTTCAGTTGCCTCTTTCCCGTTATCCCAAATTTTCCAGTGCGCAACAAGTTATGCCTGAAAACTGGATACAAAGAAAGTTCGAGACTCATACAGCCGAACTTGTTGTGAAAATAGCAACAGATTCTATGTGATTTCCCCCCCCCCTCCCAATCTTTTTTTCCACCTTGACCAGCTGTGTGCTATGTCAAATCACGTGCTGAACAAACTTTTACCAAAATCCGACTCTCCCATAAATCGCCCACACGATCTCCGCCTCTGGTTTTTATCCACAGAAATGCTGGCCAACTTTCGGAGGCAGGAATTTTCGGGAGCCATCAAGAGTGTGTTCTTGTGTGACCAAGCCTGGCAGCGAGGACGGTAGCGGCAGGAGGAAAGACGTCTTGTCTTGACTGGTGGAAACCTGAGACTAGCCGAAGACTGGCAAACAAATAACCTGCTATGTTGTAGCTCTCGAGAAATCCGACTCTCTCCCAGCTACCATTGCTTTGATATTTTTTTTCACGGGTAAAAGCTTGTCAACTTATTTTGTACCAACACATTCACCATACATAGATAGCCACCTCTGAATACGTACACATACATACACACACACACACACAAACACACACACACACACACACACACACACACACATATATATATATATATATATATATATATATATATATATATATATATATATATATATATATATATATATATATATATATATATATATATATATATATATATATATATATATATATATATATATATATATATATATACAAAACACTGTATGAGATACAGTTTTACAGAATAATCCTTAAAATTCATTGGACATCTAGAAAGAGCGAACTCTTGTTTAGAAAGAGGCGGGATCCCTGAGACAACTTATCTATCACAAATTTCAGGGGGGGGGGGGGGGGGGAGAGTAATTGTTTAACTATTTTGCTCCTAAATACCACTTAAGTTTGAGCTTTTGATTAAAGGGTCAACATCATGGCACACGGTTAGTAACCCATAAGTGCTCCGTTCTTCTTCTAACTCAAGTCTGAGTCCGAAGAAGCTCAGCACATTGTAGAGGCTCTGTAGCACCGGCGAGGATCCTGAAATATTTTGGGTAGATTTTTAACTCTAAATTTTGACTGGCCAGCGCCGTTAGGTTACTCTTTTCGATTTCCAACTGCCAATGGATTTTTTTATGTGTGCAACAATGCACACGGGCGTCCAATCTCACTACCCAGAGACCAGGGGGAATTACTAGAAGTCCAAGTCTACTTGAAAAAAATCCCAGCTTTCGGTGTTTGAACCCAGAACCACTGGGACTCGAGGCTGACACTATGCCTCGAGACCACGCAGCCCCCTAAATACTACTTACTTAAACGCCTAACAAATACTTCAAATGTCCATCCTCAGTGGCTAGTTTGTGTAATTTCTTCACTCACTGTGTTGTTATTTTAAATCAGGCGCTAACAAACACTTGCATATTTGAGTCTTCCGGTCGTGGGTTACTTTACTTCCAGCATGAGACAAAACATCCAATACGCAAATAAGACAAGAGACCAAGCAAGACAGTGTATCGCTGCTGGAACAACATCGGGAATGCACTCAGAATGGGTAAGACAAGACTTCCCCGTCAAGCCCTCATGTGAACACAGGAAGGGAAAAGAAAAATAGAAAGACCAAGAGAGACTCTACATAGACCCATCATCAGGAAAGGCTTTATCTTAGGCCTAACAAACATCAAAGACCTAAAGCAGGTGGCAACGAACCGCCAGACCATAAGAGCTATGACCTCTGCCCTATGCGCTGCACTAGGCTCAAGCGGAAAGACTAACTAACTAATAAGACAAATTTGATTTGATTTGATTATAGAACCGACATCACAGCACTCGGGGCATTCCCATAAGCTCTCCGTCCCCACCTTCAGCAGCCAGCGAAGAGTTCCGATACTAATCGTGCCATTAGCTTTCTGATTAAACGTCCGTCTTGCCTTTCCTCTGAGCCTCGAGCATCTGCCAGAATCTCTCGTCACCCCTAACTGCATCAATCTCACCAAACTGTGGTGATCCATCTGCTCCTCCGAATTGTACACGCTCTCCCACAAGGAACTAACCCCGTCTGCCCAGAGGAGAAGTGCTAAAGCGCGAGGTAGACCAAGAACGAAATGGAGAGATAACATCAGAGAAGCTTTACAACCGCATGATGTGCTTACGGGCCAGAAGAGAAAGATGAAGTACTGTATATCTCCCTCGACACCCAAAGCGGTAAAAGAGGAAATGAAGAAGAAGCAGCAGAAGTCTCAAATGACTTTTCGTTAATGGTATTGTGTGATATATCATTACTGCAATAATTGGAGGAGAATTACTCTACTCTCAGTACCTAGCAACATTTTGTTGTTTTTGTGAAATCATCATAATGCGGCTCGAAAAGGTAGTAGAAAATGCCTACCAGTGAAACCAAGGGGAATTCAGAAAAGGCATAGGTACAGCTGAGCACATCTTCACCCTACGTGACTCTTAACCAGATTGTGACCGGTACCATCATTACTGGAACTCTGAGCTGGCTGCTGAAGATGAGGACGGGGCAAGCTTGGAAATGCCCCGAGTGCTGTGATGTCAATTCTTGACTAAACTCAATTCACCCTACGTAACATTTTAGAACGATACAATGATTGGCAGAGAAGTACATAAATTAATTTTGTGGAATTTGAGAAAGCCTTTGACAGCGTCCATAGAGACAGGTTTCAAAGCACTAGGATTTTCAATTTTCACAATTAAAAAAAAAGTGTTTTATCTAAAACTGGTCTAGGCCCTGAACCTAGAATCTCGTCGAAAAATAAAGGGGGCAAAGGTCCTCTTTACACGACTTTAGGCGTACGGGCATATACGGCTAAAACTGTATTTATAGACCGATCAGAACGTGATGGGTGATGTTGTTAACATCATGCCGGTTGCCTTTACTTCCCATTGCTCGGGTTTGTCAGGACCCGAACACCCGACTTTCCGATCAGCAGGCCGGGGTCTAGCCGCCACACCACGAAAACCCCCTCGTCGAGAAAGATAATATTAGTTCTTTTGTATTCCGTCAAGCTATACTATGTTCATCGACGTCTGTGACTTAGGCGTCGCGAACGCGGTTCGCAATGCCGGGGTGCCGCGTTCAATCCCAGCTGCGGGCCTTGCGCCTTGCGTTGGTTTCAACAGTGGTATCGAGAATCCTACGGACCATAAAGCAATGAATGGCATACTACTGCACGTAAATTTGCTTAGAAAATACCACAACAGCTACACACAAAAATGCTGCGATTGGTTCTGTCACGTCCTGTAAAGAATACGCAACTAACTTTAATACTACTTTCGGTCACTCATTGTTTCTTAGGGTCACTTTACAATAATTTCCATACTGACAATAATCTTTCTATACAACTACTTGTCACAACTCTAAAGTGTTTCATTTTCGGCTAATCAACAGCAATTGTTAACTGAGGCTCTGCTCCTTATCTTCTCCACTCCAGGCAGACCTGGCTTCTCCAAGCCAACGCCTGGATCTTCTTGAGGGAAGTGGAACACATGTGGACTTGTCTTGATGACAATCACGGCTGAGATATCGTCCCTGCTGTGTCCGGTATTTGTTTGGACAGCGGCTCTTATTTGTTCCGTTGCCAGTTGCTGGTGGCATCACTTTTCACTTTTCCCTCAGCTGTTAATCACACAGAGAAGCCTCGTAGTCAGTTTCCTTGTTACAGTTCACCGGTAATACAAACCTATTTAAAGCGGTTTCAAGAAATTCATACACTGATTATGCGTTCCCAGTCGCAGAGTAACCTTGAGAAAATTAATTCTTTGAGTTGACAGCCATTCTTACTTACTACCCCACACCCCCTCCCGCAAACCATTAGCTTGACCAGAATCTTGTAAAGGCTAATGCTGATATACGTGGTACCGGCCTTGCCCTGAAAGTGAAAGAAAGTCTTATCTTCTACCTCATCTTGGTATCCGCCGTTGCCCCGTATGTCGACCTTGTGGAAATAGGGGTCTAGCTAAAACCCTATATTTAAATATAATATCCTGCCTTCTACTTTATCTTTGTCTCCACAGCTGCTGTATCTTTAATCATTCCACTTAAGATCTAATCATCTCCTTGTTGGATGCAATATTTCGTTATCTGAAGCCCCATTCTGGCTCTTGCTAGGGGCCTCAATATAGCCCGGCCATAAATATGGTTTAATAGATGAACGCGGTTTCCGGGACCTCTCCACGGGTGATCCTCATCCATATGATGGCACTTTGTGTCATCGGGTGTTTATCGCTTGTGTGATGTATTAGTAATCATTGCCCCTAAGTGCACCGGAGGGATCCCTGTAATACTAATACCAATATTTAACAATTTTAGAGGCAAATGTATCGTCTCAGACACACATGTTTTTTTTTTCAGGAAACATAACAGTAAATTATAATTTGTGTGTGTGTGTGTGTGTGTGTGTGTGTGTGTGTGTGTGTGTGTGTGTGTGTGTGTGTGTGTGTGTGTGGAATTACCTGTTTCAAGGAAGTAATAGGCATTTTTAAAGGGATATAACTAAAAATAAATTTACTTTTACTAATTGTCGTCATAAATAAAGAGATGCACAATAACATGGGCCGTCAGGGTGGCTGTTAAAAAAAACACTGCAGTCGTAATGGTGAACGAAAATGTTACCCTTGTAATGGTCACAGTTTGGGAGGAGATAACACTTCATTTATAATAAACACACAAAATACACAAATGGTTTGTGATTTATAGCGTGTGTGTGTCTGTGTGTAGAAAAAGAAAGAGCTGAACAGTCTCACAGACATACACTACTTAATTTTGTCCTTTTTAGGACGAATTTTTTTGTTATTTGAAGTCCCACCCTGGCTTTTGCCGGGGGCCGCAATATAGGCAGGATATAAATATGGTTAATTGTCTGAACGTGGTTTCTGGGACCTCTCCACGGCGATCCTCATCCGCAGGTTGGCACTTTGTGTCATCGGGTGTTTATCGCTTGTGTGATGTCCTAGTAGGGTGGAAAGTCGGTCAGTCAGTCTCAAAGACCAAGTAAAGTGCAGTGGGTAAGGGAGAAAAATAGATACAGTATAATTAGACGCTAAAGGCTTTGCAGACACGTCTTCTCCAGGCAAATGCCTCCATCTTCCTCCAAAACTGAAAACTGTCACGCAGTTTCAATATTATCAGCTCAGGAACTTCTGCTTCGAACTACCTACAGTGTCTACCTGTGGTCAAAACGTTCACCTAGTGCACTGAAGGTCATGGGGTAGCCTTATGACTGCGTCGTTTGATTTCATCCGGGATCGTCGCTGGAGCTGCAGAGCTCGTGCTCTGTACACGTTTGAGTGGCGGCTAGTAATTCTATGGAGAGAGGCCGAGCCATATAGGATATAATCTACTATATTGAGGTCGATCATCTTAACTGTAACTTTACCGTTAACGTTACAAGTAAAAAACAATTCAATATTATTTATCAACGCTAATAACATTGAAATAAATGCAATGATTAAGTTAGCAAAGACTGTCGGATGTGTCCAGCTTTTAGAGCAAAAACCAGAACCTCAAAAACCTCATAGCTAAGAATTCTATAACATAACGGGTCAATAGAAAAATTTAATATCGATTAATTCCTAAACCGCGCTGTTTGTGGATTGGCGAGAGATTATCAATGGGCGCAAACGACATCCTATATATCGGAATTAAAGGGTACGGCAGTGAGACATTTTATCGACCAGGGACCACCGCGTGACGGAACCAACTCGATTTGGATGTTTGTCCAGTGTTTAGGGTATCTGTGACATCCATCCGCATGAGTGTGCCCCTCCGCCTCCTCCTCCTTCTCCTCCTCGTCCCCAGTCGTCAACTGTTGCTGTCGCCACTTCTATTGCCGCTTGATGCCGTTTCTGGCGTCGCAGTTTTCACGATATTGATCCAAAACTGGCTTCTCTCCATCCCTGTCCTATCTTTGTGGAAATAGCCTTCCATTCATCGTTTCAATTCTTCTGAATGCATTTCATAGGATATGTCTTTATGTTCTGGTAGGTATACTCTTTTACATATCTTTCATTATATATATGTAAGAATCTCGTATACAGTGTACTTAAACATTGAAGTCTTTGTTTAAGTTAAAGTCTGTAGTGTTTTTGTTGCATGTAGAAATTTGTTACAGACGGCAATAGTAAACTTAATAAGCATTAATGTTTTGAGGCAACAGCTTAGTATTTGTTCCGTGTCTTCTAATGATGGGTGGATGGTAGATCCGTATTTTACAGTATACTGTTGTATTCTGGAATCTTCCTCCCTTCCCCTTTAACCGCTTCGGGTGTCGAGAGATATAAGATTCTGCTTATTGCTTTTATGACAACATCGACTATAGATATATCGTGCTGTTGTAAAGATTAGGTGACGTTATTTTTCCATCGTGTTCTTGATCTACCGTGTGCTCTACGTTCCTTTCTGTACACTAAGACAATGATTTAAACTACTGGAAAAAAAATCACTAGAAAAGTGCAGCTAATATGCGAAATTAGTAATTAGTTTATATAAATATGTAAAGAATTAATAGGATCCCTTAGTAGTATCACATTCATTATAAATGAAAGCTGAAATTAACAAAAGGAAGATGGTGGGTAAATTAAAAAGAATAAAAATGAGAGCGTTACTAAGTTTCTCTTGTCACTTACAGTCGATGGGTCAAGGTCATGGACTGTGTATGAGACATTGATTATTAAAAGAAACACGAGTTATCACAGATACACAGAGGCGTGTTTTTACAGATTGTTACTTTCTTATGGAAGTCACTTTGTCATAGAAATTTATTTCATACTAGTGACGAATATAATAAGTATGTTTTATAGTTTGCCTTTGTCTACGATTCACTCTACTAATGGGCAGCACATTTTTTCTTCTTTCTTGCTCCTTCTTGTTCCCCCCTATAGGTTACAGGACCCCACTTTTATAGGGAGAGAAATGACACACTGGCTCCCTACAAGCATGTCGTATGAGTAGACTAATTCATGGTTTTCTTCGAAGAAGGATATCAACTGCCTGATAGGCGAGGAACCAACAGTCTGCATACATATAATCCAGATCTAAAACACGGATATGCACTTTCCCCTGGAGTTTACAGTCGGTGAACGCCAAGAAGAAGATCCTTTTATTTTAATGATAGTTACATTTTTTGTGTGTCGTTGTTGTTGTTGTTGTTGTTGTTGTTGTTGTTGTTGTTGTTGTTGTTGTTGTTGTTGTTGTTGTTCTTCTTCTTCTTCTTCTTCTTCTTCTTTACTGCTGCTGCTACTACTACTACTACTACTACTACTACTACTACTACTACTACTACTACTACTACTACTACTACTACTACTACTACTACTACTACTACAGGTTAGTTGCGGATCCTTTACAGGACGTTGCAGAACCAACTCCAGCAGCCCCTGGCTGTTATGTGGTTTCTCTAGGCAAATTTACATCGAGTAGTTTGCCATTGCTTACTGGAAGGTCGGCCCCCTGATACCACTGTCGAAACCAACGTAAGGCACATGGCCCGCAGCTGGGATCGAACCCGGCACCACGGCATTACGAAGTGTTCGCATCGACTTAGCCACAGAGCTGACACAACTACTACTAATAATAATTTACTGCTGCTACTACTACATCTTGTTATTCTTCTTATAATGAGAGGCCGCGTTAGCGCAGTCGATACTAGACTCGCTTTCAAATGCAGCTACGACTCGCTGCAGCCCATGGTCGGTGTCGAAACCGGGCTGTTCCAGGAGTTCACCCAGCCTCTAGGAAATGTGTACCAGAGTTGACACTCTGGGGTAAATGCAGGAACGTCGCTGTAGCTACGTAGTTTCTTATCAGCCGTCCGTACTGGTGGCAGAGCACTTATGATTAATAACCGTGTGCAATGACCCTGGTTCACATCTCCCGACTTTACCTTTACCTTTAGTCTTCTTATACTACTACCACCACCACCACTACCACTTATTCTTCTTCATCTTTTTCTTTTACTACTACTATAACCACAACAAATACTACTACTACTACTACTACTACTACTACTACTACTACTACTACTACTACTACTACTACTACTACTACTACTACTACTACTACTACTACTACTACTACTACTACTACTACTATTACTACTGCTGCTGCTGCTGCAGCTACCACTAATACAAATAGTACTGTCACTACTAATGCAACAACAACAACTACTACTACTTTTACTTATTTCACTCCACGTAGTGTTTTCTCAAGAGACCCTTGAGTCTTCATATGTGCCCTTGTCCTCCGTGAGTGATTCTAGCTAACATGCATAGGCTCTGGTGACTGTACTAGCAATGCGGACCTAATTCCACGGTTCAAGACACAACTGCCTTACAATACCCTAAACAGTGGTCAATACAAACAACAAATACAGGGTTTTCCCGCTATACATGGCAGACCAGCTTTATACACAAGTTTCTGTTACTTCAATAACAATCACAGACATCTCCAATGCTTCCTGCCTCTTGCTTACAATTTTTCACGCTTTCAGATGTATTGAGGTTATGGATCTAAAGTTTATAGACCAATCTGCACTCGCTGGCTGGTTTGGTCAAGATCACACATGGTAACAGTTTTCGTCTGGACCGATCTGGAAGCCAAGTTTTAAGTCCGACTTCGTTCAGATTTGAACCCACGGTCTTCGGCTTCTCAGGCGAGCGTTTAAACGCTACTCCAACGGTTAGATGAAGAAAGTTTTGTATTGACTGTATCAGTAGCAAGCATTTCACTGTACGTTTCTCTGTTATCCACTAGCACAGGTGGGTGCTATGATAACCGTTTGCTTCGCGCGCCAATGGTGGCGGATTTGTTTCACAGCTTCATGGTTCGGTTTAGGGGTGCGATTTTTACGGAGACCAATAGGGATCGTCGCCGGAACTATGTGTCTGCACTTCGTGCAATGCTCTCGGCAGGCTGCTTGCTGTTATCGGAGAGAGTCCGAGCCATCTGGTATAAAATCCAGTACTATGAAATCGCTGCTCTCGGTTTTAATATAATTATCTGCATTATTAGTTGAACTAGTTCTGTTCCAATGGGTCTCTAGTCAACCCCTTTAGTTCTAAATTTCCAATGCTAGTAAGTTCAAAACTTTGGGATCAATCAATCAATCAAGTGCCGTCATCACGGTGAATGTTGGCTGCAGTAGATCTTCAACACGCTCTATCTCTTCTCCAGGTTGTACACTCTCTGAAACTGATGTTCGTCTATCTCTTTATGTTGTCCTCCCACTTGTATCGATGTCAACCTCTTGTTCTGTTGCCGTCGACATTTCCTTCCAGTATGTTTTTAAAAGCATGGTATGTCTTTAAATGTACCCAAAATATTTTAACTGTCTTTTTTTTTTTTAATTTCTTTCATCTACTGTTTGTATTTGATTGTGTTTGTTTCTATGAAATACACCATTTCCTCCTGTGTATCCAAATTTCCTGTTTGATTTTCTAATTGCTTGTTCACTGTCCATGTTTCTCGACCATACAGCCCAGCCGGGTATACATCATTTTTGACGAATCTTATTTTGAATATGTTGTTTATCTCTCCAAATGTCAAAATATTTTAGCATCTTTTTGAACACAGTTTTGATAAATTCCCATTCTCTTTTTTTTAATTTCTGTTTCGCTGTTCCCATCACTGTTATTACGACTTTGTAACAGTCAGAGTTAAAGTAACAGTCAGAGTTAAAGTAACAGTCAGAGTTAAAGTAACAGTCAGAGGTAAAGTAACAGTCAGCGTTAAAGTAACAGTCAGAGTTAAAGTAACAGTCAGAGTTAAAGTAACAGTCAGAGTTAAAGTAACAGTCAGAGTTAAAGTAACACTCAGAGTTAAAGTAACAGTCAGAGGTAAAGTAACAGTCAGAGTTAAAGTAACAGTCAGAGTTAAAGTAACACTCAGAGTTAAAGTAACAGTCAGAGGTAAAGTAACACTCAGAGGTAAAGTAACAGTGTTAAAGTAACAGTCAGAGTTAAAATAACAGTTAGAGTTAAAGTAATGGTCAGAGTTAAAGTAACAGTCAGAGTTAAAGTAACAACTGCTAGGGATTGCAGGAGTTAAAACATTCTTCTCGGCGCATTGAAATAATTTTGCTTATGTCATTGCTCCTTATTTCTTATAGAATAAGATGTGGGGTGAATGTGGTCACTGTTATTTTCAGCATCTTAACTTTACAGATTATATCCAGGTAGCAACTGTTATACTGTGTCGAAACAGACGATGTCGATGTAGATTTTTAAAAGGGGTTCTTTAAAATCAGGGCAAACTGCAAGAATATGACTAATAAGAATATGAATTATAATATTAAACATTTTAAAATATGAATTATAATAATATGAACTGTATATACATTCATAAGTAAGTGTGTGTGTGTGTGTGTGTGTGTGTGTGTGTGTGTGTTTGTGTGTGTGTGTGTGTCTTAACTGTCTACCCAGTCCTTCATTCACTTTCTCCAGTGCCTGGCTAACCTCTCTGTATATATCTCCCATCTCTCTCCTCACACACACACATTCCACACACACACACACACATTCCACACACACACACACACACACACACACACACACACACACACACACACACAGGTGAACACGAACAACAATATAATACCATTGAAAAAAAAGGACGCAAAAAATAGATTGCACAATTTATTGCCTTGCATATTTCGCTGTTTCTAGTCAGGTGCATACGTCAGTAACAATTACATAAATGAGGCATATAAGTGGATCTTTCAATAACTGAAGTACTAATTCAACAACAATCGAACACAACTGCCTGTTTTACCAAGGAAGCCGCAGTCTCAGAAACAGCTGGCTACACCGGTTATGTCTAAGACTTTTAGTGCAATAATTATTAACAGAAATAAAATTACGCTAGACACAATGCTGACAGAGGAAGAATTGGGTACTCAGCATGCAAGAAACTACTTGGATTAATTAAGTACCCTGGGACTTATTTTAGAGGGATTTGTTTAAAAACAGTAATTACTTAATGTGAATTTCATCGCTACTGAAAGCTTACAAAGAACATCAATGTGGGGAATGCTACTATTTATCAACTGAAAAAAAATAGATTTTTTAAAAGCAGTGTATAAAGCGTTCAGATTCTGCAGTGCGAACAGATAGTAGTTTATGTCGTTGGTTTGCAGTTTCTTCTTCTTCTTCTTCTCCTCCTTCTTCTTCTTCTTCTTTTTCTTCTTTTTCTTCTTCTTTAAATTTTTCTTTTTTTTTTCCTTCTTTTTCTTCTTTTCTTCTTTTTCTTCCTCTTCTTCCTCTTCTTTTTTCTTCTTCTTCTTCTTCTTCTTCTTCTTCTTCTTCTTCTTCTTCTTCTTCTTCTTCTTCTTCTTCTTTTTATTATTATTATTATTATTATTATTATTATTATTATTATTAACATAATTATTATTCCTTTTCTTCTTTTCTTCCTATTTTTCTTCTTCTTCCTGTTCTTCTTCTTCTTCTTCTTATTATTATTATTATTATTATTATTGTTATTATTACTAATCTTTTTCTTCTTCTTCTTCTTCCTCTTCTTTTCTGGCGGAAAGTCATCGCTGTTGGCCCTTTTGGACTTTTGCTTTATGCCAGGGCCTTATGTTGTGTGTGCACATTCGTTTTACTAGCTTAATTGTGTGCTATTGGCGGCTCGGGCAGATGCATTCCGATTCCCAAAGAAGCCCTCAATTAGTCGACTCCTACGACATACTTGTTGGGGAGGCAGTGGGTCTATTCTTGTTTACCCCAAAATGGGGCCCCGAAACCTACACTAGAAGGTTTACAATTACAACTGAGGTTTACAAAAAGATGAATTTTATCTCCCAAATTTTTTTAAAGCTATTGACTGTGTGATTTAAAAAATGTGTTGGAAACACGGGCATTGACTGAGTGATTAACAAAAATGTGTTGGAAAGACAGGCATTGACTGTGTGATTAACAAAAATGTGTTGGAAAGACAGGCATTGACTGTGTGATTAACAAAAATGTGTTGGAAACACAGGCATTGACTGTGTGATTAACAAAAATGTGTTGGAAACACAGGCATTGACTGTGTGATTAACAAAAATGTGTTGGAAAGACAGGCATTGACTGTCTCTCTCTCTCTCTCTCTCTCTCTCTCTCTCTCTCTCTCTCTCTCTCTCTCACACACACACACACACACACACACATACACATAAAGGCCATAAAACACAAGACACACTACTGTGCACTATCCCATCACATCGCAGACCGCTTACACGGTAGCAGCTGTGATACTGTATCGGGGACACTGATTTATTCCCAGGTTAAATGTCTAAAACAGGCTCCCGTACTCTGGAACGTTGAACACATCTTAGGCCGCACTCAGAGAACGTGTGTAGCACAGCGCCATATCTAGGCGATAGATCAGACCCCAGTCTATCCCCAACCCGGGCACGGTTCCAGCAGGGGTGACACTACAACAAGCAGTCCCGCAAAAGCTGGCGTCCTTTCCTCTCATCCTGTCTTATGCTCACTCCCTCCTTAAGATCTCCCAAACCTCCTCCGTACGTCACTGCCCCCGTCTGTAGACATCTACCTCGTGCTTCGACTTCGTACGTGCGCTGTGGACGCGCACACAAGTTCTAAATTTGGCATTTGTGTTCTTTCAGCCGTCGCAGCGCCACCCATTCCAAGACTTGCCGTCAGTTTGTGTGACGAGAAACGCAAATGTCAGTGGCTTCTCAACAATGAAACCCTTGGAGGTAAGTTACCACCTTTTCAGTTTCCATCTATTAGTTTATTTGACTCCGATTCTGAAATATTTACTTCAGAAACTTTGACACCCAGTCTGAGCTTTCTAGACACTTAAACAAGCAACTGTCTAGTGTAACCCTCACGTCGGCTCCATGATGTCGGTAAGGGTGTGTGACTCTCAGGTATGGACCAGGGGCCGGTCTTTCCAATCTTTGCAGGCGACTGTAGTTTCTTCTCTAGTCTCTCCCTAGAAAGATACGAGAAATAAAACAGTAGTTCTACCAGAAACGTGAATTGGTCACAGTTTTATTTCTATTTGTATTGTCACATTTTATGAAATTTATATGTTGTGATTTAGTCACACAGTTTGTTCATCTTTTGGGACGCATAGAAAAAGTTTTCGCCAACTTTTTGTTGACACTAAGACGGCGGCATCGCATGCCAGAACTCGCATGCAGGCAGCGTTACTATTTTTAGCTGCTACCTTCTGTTCGGTAGCTCTTGTGTGCACGCACGCGAGTTGGGTGAGGCGTGAGCTGTGCAGATAAAGGGGAGTAACAGACAGAAAGACTGATAACAGATCCGCACACACACACACTTGAGATACTACTGTAA
>CAJHNH020000433.1:532036-547036 GCA_905116865.2 Candidula unifasciata | reverse complement strand
GTAATGTCAATTCTTGACTCAACTCAACTCAACTCAACTCAACTCAACTCACCTCAACTCAACTCAACTCACCTCAACTCAACTCAACTCAACTCAACTCAACTCATTCAAAACAGTTCTGGCTCTATATTCACTTCTGGACTCTGGTATTGTTCCTGAAGAATTGCATGCACATCCGTTTTATAGATCTGGCCTTTTTAAGTGCAGACTGTTGGTTCATCGCGTCTTATGCAGAGGCACTCCGATTTTAAAGGTAACACCCCTAATTAGTAACTTCTTACGGCATTCTCCCCCTCCCTCCCCCACCCAACCCCACCATTCCCACAATGGGGCCCCAGATCCCATATGAGGAGGCCCATGAGATTATATGTACCTCAGTCTGGATGGACAACCAACAGGGCAAATCCTAAATACCTTGTTCAACCGCCAAAGAAGTTAAATTAAGGCACCAGTAACGGAGATTGCTCGGTACAATCTTCTTGTAAATACAATGGTGAATTTGTTTCTTTTTTTTAACAGCACCATGTCAAATGGCCTACATAAAGAGTCATTTTCAAACTGAAGGTTTAGATTTAAGGTTTAAACAACTGATCAACGTCGTGGCACAAGGGTAGTAACCCATTAGTGCTCCATTCTACTTCTAATTCAAGTATGAGTCCGGAAAAACCCAGCGCCGCGCACGAACTCCGTAGCACCGGCACGGGTCCTGAAATACTTTAGGTAGATTTTTAACTCCAATATTTGCCCTGGCAGCGCTGTTAGACTACTTTTTACGATTTCAACCGCCAAGGGATTTTTTTTACGTGCGCAGCAATGCACACGGGCGTCCGATCTTACTACCCGGAGACCAGGGGAAACTATTAGAGGTCCAAGTGAAAAAATCCCAGCCTTCCCCAGGACCTCCAGCACTTGAGGAGAACGCCATAACCCGAGACCAGGCAATATAAACGTAAAAAGTTCGAATTTTGGTTTAAATATCAAAGAAGAAAATTAAGATCACCTGTAATAGATGCTGGGCCAAGTACCGTCAAATCACAGTACAGGAAACGAGTTTCCTAAATGTTCTTCGTGTAAGTATGCAATAAAGTATTACTAAGGGAATTTAATGCGCGCCAGGGGATCTGAAGTATGTGATCCAGACCTAAATGATCTTGGCTCCCATGGCGACCTAACCTAAATAAGTGCCAGGTAAAGTCAGGGAAGTCAAGGTGGCCGGCGTGATGTTCACTACATCGCTCACTGAGTGCTGATCGGTCTATCAATTATGGGTCAAGCCCTATAGGCCCTAACACAGTGGCTCTCAACCTTCCTAATGCCGCGATCTTTGGATACAGTTGCCCATGTTGTGGCGACCTCTAACCAGACAATTATTTTCATTGCAACTTCATAACTTCAATGAAAATGTATTTTCCGATGGTCTTAGGCGACCCTCTGTGGAAGTCATTTGATCTCCCCCCCCCCCCCTCCCCCCCCCCCCCCAGAAAAAAGGGTCGCACCCTATCGGTTGAGAAACGCTGCCTCAAAGCATGAAAATGATTTGATTTGATTTGATTCAAGAACCGACATCAAGGCACTCGGGGCATTCCCATAAGCTCTCCGTCCCCATCTTCAGCAGCCAGCGAAGAGTTCCGATACTAATGGTGCCAGTAGCTTTCTGATTAAACGTCCGTCTTGCCTTTCCTCTGAGCCTCGAGCTTCTGCCAGAACCTCTCGTCACCCCAACTGCATCAATCTCACCAGGCTGTGGTGATCCATCTGCTCCTCCGAATTGTACACGCTCTCCCACAAGGCATTAACCACGTCTGCCGTATCATGTAGCAGTATTCCACCAAGTTGTGCAGAGCCAGCCAGTCTGTACGTCTGTTCATTTCCCAACACGCTGGCATGACCCAGTGAAAAAATCCAGGCAATACTTCTCACTCGTGTCCTCCGCAGCGAAGCATGCCACTCTGCACGAAGCATACCTGTTCTGATTTTCCTCAGCATGCTTTCTGAATCAGTTACAATTACGATGTGTATGTGTGTCGTGTTCTCTAGCCAACGGAAAGCTGCAGTGACCGCCTCCACCTCCATTCTTAAGCTTGATGTTGTGGTATCATATGCTATAATAAAGCATGAACAATTATCCTTTACTTACATAAGGTAATTTGCTACCAAGGGAATCAACCAACTGAAATGGATGGGACAATATAATTTAGGGACAATATGGGAGAAATTACACATAGCAGCATAAGGGATAACGGTGGAGGAGAAGGTACTGTTAATGGGGTCAAGAAAGCGTAGGAGATCCTGGTGTAGAAAAAATGAAACGAGAACCGAATGAACAGGAATAGAAACAACAAAAAGTCCGAGAGAAGAAAACGAGGAGCAGGACGACGAAGAAGAAGGAGAAAATGATGATGAGGACAATAGTGACAGTTATGTGGAAAACTGTGCTTCCGTTAGGCATTCATACAAGTAAGTGTGATGGCCCTCTAGAAACAAGTCAGCCAAGTTATGATCTATAACATAGATAAGGTTTTTACTTAATATCTCTACTAGAGCAAGCATCAGTCATACTATGACCTATTGACTATTTCCAAATAAACTAGAGTCCGTCAGTAAATAGTAGTCGCCGTGGCGTAGCGGCTAGGCGCTCGCGTGCGGATCAGAAGGTCGTGTGTTCGCTTCCTGGCGGAGCCGGACATTTTTTCCAAAACGACCTTGACTCCAAGGTCGACCCAGCCCTGAGTGGGTACCGGGTGAGTGAAATTATGGGAAGTAAAGGCGCTCGACATGATGCTGACCACATTTTCCATCTTGTGCTGATTGGTCTATATAAAAAAGGTCTAGCCCTATATGCCCTAACGCCTAAAGGCGTGAAAAGGGAACTTTTACTTTTGCATTTTTACCGCTTACAAATGTGACTGTCCAATTGTATAGCCCTATCTAATATTCAATTTGTAGTGTCCAAGAAATGACAGAGAATGAGTGTCATCTTTGAAAGCCACTTTCCCAACGCCAGGCTTTAGCTAGGATTCCAACTAGATACCTCCTCAAAAGAGACTTGATGAGGCCCCAAGCACTATAAAGCCCTGAGGCCCTACCATATTTAATGACACAGCTAATATCATACAACTTTAAAATTACGCCTTTTAAATATGTCATCATCATCACCCGCCCTGCCGACTGGCTTTGGCGTTCCTGCATCTCCACAGATCTCTGTCCCTTGTTAAGTTTCCCTCCGTGCCACCGTAGCAGCCATCCGTCATCATCTCTCTCAGTCTGCCTCTCCTCTTCTCCCGTTGATCTTCCCATCGTCACAATATCCTCCAAAGACTCCCCTTTCATCACATGACCACAGAAGACTTGTCTTTTCCTTATCGCTGTACATATTGATCTGCTTTCATTAGCTTCTTTTAAACAATCGCCGTTAGTTATTCTGGCAGTCCAAATGATTCTCAACATTTGTCTGAAAAACCATATCTCCGTGACCTCTAAGCTCTTTCTAACTTTTGCATTTACATTCCATGATTCACTACCATTCAGCAATATAGGTTCTGCTCTCTTTCGAACATCAGAAGAGGACTTGTTGCAAAAGATGTTTGTCATTCTGTGAAATGTAGCATTAGCTTGGCTTAGTCTGCTCGTCAGTTCTGACACAGATCTTTCGCATGAGGTTATGATTGTACGTAGATATTTGATTGTATTGACACAGATGAACTTTTTACCTTAAATATACGGATACTGGAAATATCGTTTAGTTTTTAGTAAAATATAAAATAAAGAACATGTTTGCAAAATCGCAGAAAACATAATCCCCTAAAAGGCTCTATTAACGGAAAACTGCAATGTCAAATATTAATAAGAAAATAGCATTTGTGAAAATAAAACTTGTGAGAATTAAGAATTTCTTGAGGCCCCTGCACATTGTTTGGCCTTAAGCTTGTGTATCCTAAACCCAGCACTACTCCTCAGGCAGATGTAGATAACTAAACCCCTAAGTCGTTCACCGCCACTTAAACCTCACAACACCCGGTGACGCAAAGTGCAACCATTCGGATGAGTATCATCGGGCACAAGTCCTAGAAACCCCGTTCAACCGTTTATATTAGGGTCCCCGACCAGGGTTGGAGTTTATAATAACGAAACACTACGTCCCAGTTTGGTACTGGAATAACTGCATCATGCTGTCTCATATACACTCATGAGTAAGACAAGCATGCATATCTTTATAAGATATCCCTTGAATACACAACGCTTCTCTGGAGACATGATACACAATGACAGCAAAAAAACTAACGCGATTTGCCAGCAAACGTCCATGCGTCGTGTGCCATTCACATTGCTTCAATAGCCGTCATTACCGGAATCTCCCGTGAGGTAACGAATACGACCGAACACACTTTTGTCTGTTCTCAAGGAAATCCCATTTAAATACAGCTTGTGGATACATAAGTGAATTATACAGCCGAGGGGGGACAACACATTTTATGAGCACTGTCTATGTATTAAATGTTTGTTTGCAAGCTTTAGCCATGACGCTTGAATTTATGTTGGGAGTTTGAAGTTTTTATTTTGCAGACAGTTCCATTCGTTCTGTTGCTATTGTTAGAATCATGTCGCTTAGAATTGTTGATTTTTTTACAACTGATAAAAATGTGGGACTCAGTCGTTTTAGCTACGTAGATAAACTAGACTCATGTTGACTCCGTCATCATCATCCAATGACTTGCCGACTGGCGTGGCGATCATGCCTTTCCACAATCTTCTCGCTTTGTCCTCCTCTCTCTTTCCACAGGTTTCTCCAGTGGTCACAACATGCTCCATTTTCCCTCTTCTCATAACCTGACCAAAACATAGATGACTGTCTTTTTGACTCCGCACTTGCGTAATATTTCACCTGGATGGTGTGGTCGATACCTATGACCTACTTAAAACTTCTTTGGAGACAGAACCAGGTACATGGTAGTTGCCATATTTTGCATCTGGAATAAGAATTTGTCATCTCAGAATGGTTAAAAAGTCTGGTAGAAGACAGGAGGGGTAAAACTGAGGTCCTTCGGCATACAATTTTAGTGTTGCACGGTATTTTCTGTGGTAGTTGCAGGTAACCTAACTGTGACTTCTTTGCAAGTTTAACAGGGGTATTTCAGATTTTCCATGTGGGTTTGCCATCCAAGAGACTGCTCATGAAGTCCCAGAGCTTGTCAGAACTTCAGGTAGCGGACTAGATGAATCAAACTGTCAGTCCGTTTGGATGACTTCTAGTACA
Organism: Candidula unifasciata; assembly: GCA_905116865.2. Taxonomy (NCBI): domain Eukaryota; kingdom Metazoa; phylum Mollusca; class Gastropoda; order Stylommatophora; family Geomitridae; genus Candidula; species Candidula unifasciata. The sequence goes on along the minus strand of CAJHNH020000433.1, from coordinate 541,782 downwards.
TAAGGCAGCTTCGCATTGTTATAGACCAGTCTGCAATGACCATGAGACTGACATGGAAGCTGGTTGAGAGATATTATACAGGCAGACCTACACAGTACTTAGAGTGATCTAATGGAAAGAGACTCCCCCCAGAGGTCATGACCTTGTACTGGTGGGGGAGCTTGAGAGCCTCAGTGATCTAGTGATCTATGCCGGCGGGAACGTATGTTCCTGGCAGGGTCACCCAAGCCGGACAGGTCATTGGTGAGTGGCCAGACTAAAGATGGCCTCCCGGTCCTCCAGGCTCGGGGGCTGGGCGCAGTGTTGACAGCTCTGCCCTGTTAAAAAAAAATATATAACGTTACTGAAACTTCCAGAGGAAATAAGTGCTCTAAACGTCCGGCGGTCTTGAGATAGAGTCCCTCGGTCAGTATGAACAACATGGGTGAAAGCCGAAAGGAAGCCCATGATGGGAAAACAAGTCTGCTGGATGTCAAAACCAAATTAAGAATAGGCTTCTGAAATGTAAGAACTATGCTTGAAACGGTCTAAACCGCCCAACTAATTAAAGAAAAGCAGAACTATAAACTGCATATTCTTGGAATTAGTGAAAGCAGGTGGACAGGGTTTGGACAGTCCACGACAGGTACAGGAGAAACCATAATTTATTCTGAAAGAGATGATAACCTACATTCTGCAGGCGTGGCACTCATTTTAAGGAAAGGTATGCACAAACATCTCATAGAGTTCCATTCAATCAATGAAAGAATTATTGAAGCACTTTTCCATGGGAAACATGCCAAACTTACAATTATCCAATGCTACGCCCCGACTAATGAACCTGAAGACGAAGATAAAGAAACATTCTTTAGGAGACTGCAAGAGGTAGTAGATAAAGTACCAGCCCAAGATATTCTATGTATTATGATATTTCTCAATGCAAAAGTTAGTAATAACAACTTGAAAAGAGACTTATCAATGGGAAAACAGGGATGTGGTACAATTAATGACAGCAAAGAAAGACTGAGCGACTTCTGCACAGTGAATTGACTTGTTATCAGAGGAAAACTGTTCCCTCGCAAGAACATACACAAGCTTACATGGATATCCCCAAACAGAAGAGATGTAAATCAAATCGACCATTTCATGGTGAATAGAAAATGGCGTGGGTCTCTACTCGATGTGCGTGTCAAAAGGCGAGCAGATGTGGGCAGCGATCATCACCTGGTAGTTGCATTATTACGACCTAAACTCAAAAAAAGTTCACACACAAGCTAAGACACAGACAGCACACTACAATATCAACCTTTTAAGAGAAAGAGACATTGCCAGCAAATTTATAGTAGAAATCAAGAAAAGATTTCAAATTCTATCAAGTGACCTAGACACTCCAACTACAATCAGTATTCAAGACAGATGGAGCCAGATCAAAGAAACATACAAATCAACTAACAACAACATATTTGGAACCAGGAAACGACACCAGAAAGAATGGATCAGCAGTCAAACCATGGACTATAACTAAGCGAAAAGAATAATGAGCCTCATAAATCACACTAAATCAGAACGTCAGAAAGACAAACTAATGTTAGAATATAGCGAACTAAATAACATGGTAGAGAAAAGTGCAAGAACTGACAAGAGAAGATTTATGGGAAATCTAGCGGAAACAGCAGAAAATGCTGCTAAAGTACATGATCTACAAACCCTACACAAAATTACCCAACAAATTTGCCGAAACAGAAACAATTACCACAGCATGCCAATCATAGATAACCAAGGCAGACTGCTCACCACAGAACACAAACAAAACATGCAGTAGACTAAACACTTCTCTAACCTCTTGAATAGATCTGATCCTGAATATCCCCCAGATATTGAGCCAGCCTTTCGAGACCTTGTCATTACTATTAAACCTCCAAGCAAACAAGAAATCCTCAAAGCTATCCACACTTTAAAGAACAATAAAGCATCAGACAAAGACGAACTGCCAGCAGAAGTGCTCAAAGTATAGCATTCTAGAACCATTGTTTAAGGATATTTGTGAAAAAGAAGTGTTGCCTGATGACTGGACTGAAGGAACAATAGTCCAAATCCCCCCAAAAAAGGAGATTTAACAGACTGCAATAATTGGAGGGAAATTACTCTACTCCTCTCAGTACCAAGCAAAATTTTTTGTAAAATCATCATAATGCGACTCGAAAAGGGAGTAGATAAATGCCTACGAGTGGAACAAGCAGGATTCAGAAAGGGCGGAGGAACAGCTGAGCATATCTTTACTCTACGTAACATTTTAGAACAATGCAATGAATGGCAGAGAAGTATATATATTAATTGTGTGGACTTTGAGAAAGCTTTTGACAGCGTCCATAGAGACAGTTTCTGGAAAATGTTACGACATTATGAAACTCTAGAAAAGAAGAAAGTCAACATAATTGCTCTCTTCTATAAAGACTTTTCCTGCAGTATAAAAAATTACAATACATCTTTTCCAGTAAAGACAGGTGTAAGACAGGGATGTGTTATGTCATCTCTCCTCTTCAACCTTGTGATTGATTTGATACTAAAGAACACAGCAGACAGGACATTAAGAGGCATACGATGGACTCCATTCACCATGCTTGAGGACCTTGATTTTGCAGATGATATATCACTCCTATCATATAAACATGAACACATTCAAGAAAAAATTATCATACTACACTGCACAGCAGAAATGGTGGGACTGAGAATAAATACAAGGAAAACTAAGATCATGACATACAGTCCAAACCAACAGTCACTGACCATAAATAACCAAACACTTGAAAATGTAGAAATTTCACATATCTTGGTATTGTAGTGTCCCTATTGGGACGGAGAGAGGAAGACATACAGTCACGCCTGAACAAAGCTAGAGCTGCTTTTGGAAGGATGAGGCAAATCTGAAAATCCAACAGTTACTGCAGGGGAACGAAACTTCGGCTCTACAAGAGCATTATTTTACCAGTTCTTCTTTATGGAGCAGAATGCTGGAGAACAGCTAAAAAGGACGCACACAAGCTGTCCACCTTCCACCACACATGTCTCGTAGAATTATCAAAATTTTCTGGCCAGAAACAATCTCAGTCACTAAACTACTTCAATTAACAAACCAAGAAACTCTAGTAGGACAGTAGGATAACCAAGAGAAGATGGAAATGGCTTAACCACGTTACTAGAATGAATCCTGATATACCTGCCAGAACAGCTCTCACATGGACACCAGAGGGAAAGAGAAAGAAGAGGCGCCCAAAAACAACAAGGAGACGAACGATAGAGAGTGACCTGAATGCAGCATCTCTAAAATGGAAAACTGGACTGAAGATTGCACAGGACAGGAAAGCATGGAAAGCCATCTCTGAAGCCTCATGTTCCACTAGGCATAAAGAGAATTGATGATAAATGGAAAGAGAAGGCCTGCCATAGAAATTAATTGGGTACATGTGCAGCAATGAAACTTAAATGGCTCTGAATGCTGAGGAAGAAGTCTGAAAACTGGTCTCATTAAACAGTGTTCATATTACTATAGTTTTTGGAACCCATAAGAAAAAAAAAACTGTCTTTAAATATTAGCTATTCGTACGAACTATTTTTTAAATTATATATTTATTTGTTCTACTCATAAATCATGATATGGTAGTAAAAAACACTAGCAAGCCGTTGACATAAACATAAATTACAAACTAAGAGAATACGTTATTTTATTTGCATACATTTACCTGCTTCCGTAGGCAAGTTTGTTCCCACCAGATGTTACATGAAACGATTTCTATAAACCTGAACATTAAGTCTTGGCTTAAAAAATAAAAGACACCTGGATAAATAATCCACACTCAGACTGTATCGAGTTGAGTTGAGTCAAGAAATCACATCACAGCACTCGGGCCATTCCCATGCATGTTCTGTCCTCATCTTCAGCAGCCAGCGCTGAGTTCCAACACTGATGGTACCTGTCACAATCTGGTTAAATGTCCGCTTTGCCTTTCGTCTGAGTGTACTGAGCTGGCCAAACCCTCTGGTTACACCCAGATGCCTCATTGTCTCCAGGCCATAATAATCTTCTATCTTTAATGATTCCGTTGCTAGTTCCCAAAGGGGCTTTACCACATCCGCCTTGTCGTGTATCAATTCACCGCCCGTGGTGCAGATCCAGTCAATCTGCTTGCCTGATCATTACCCGCCACGCCGCCATCGCCTGGAGAAAAGATCCATAGTATGCTCACTACCCACATCACTTTCCAGTGAAGCTTGCCACTCTGCTCGAAGCATCCCTGCCTTCACCTTTTTGAGCATGCTTTCAGAGTCTGTTACAATTACGACATGTGTATGCGTCTTGTTCTCTAGCCACCGGAGAGCTGCAGTTACCGCCTCCACCTCAATTCTCATGCTAGATGTTATGGTGTCGTATGCCAGGCTGTCTTGCACTAAAGATTTCCACTGCCTTTCACTACGAAATCCCAAGCACTTCGCTTTCCTCTCAACACCGAACCATCTGTATAGATAATCAGATCACCTGGGCGTGAATTGTCTTGAATCAGCTGTTGGACTTTCACTTCCTTATCACCCGCTGGCCACTATCTGCGCGGACTGTATCTAGAAAACCGGTACTGTCACTGTAAAACCAGAATTGTCCTGGTAACAACGATCGTCTGGGTAAAACTGGAATTGTCTTGAAAAAAAGGATTACCTTGATAGAACGGAGATAAAACTGATTTAGGGGCTACGTGGTCACGAGACATGGCGTCCGCCTTGAGTGCTGGAGGTCCCTGGTTCAAGCACCGCTAAAGGCTGGGATTATTTATCTGAACTTCTGGTAATTTCCTCTGATCCATGGGTAGTCGGATCGGAGGCCCGTGTGTATTGCTGCGAACTTAGAAAAATCCCTTGACAGTTGGAAATCGAAAAAGAGTAGCCTAGCGGTGCTGCCCCGGAAAAATTTAGTTAAATATCTACCAAAATTATTTCAGGATCCTCGCCGGTGCTGCGGAGTTCGTTCACTGCGCTGAGATTCTGCGGACTGAATCTTGAGTTAGAAGTAGAACGTAGTTCTTATGGATGCCATACACGATGTTGGTCTGTCATCTTAACCTAAACCTAGAACTGAGACTGTTTCAGTAAAACATGGACTATATCGGTGAAACTAGGAGTGGTGCCTTAAAATTGTGACTGTCTCTGTAGAACCGACACTGTCTCGGTAGAACTGACACTGTCTTGGTAGAACTGACACTGTCTTGGTAGAACTGACACTGTCTCAATGGAACTGGCACTGTCTCGGTAGAACTGGCATTGTCTCGGTAGAACTGGCAATGTCTCTGTAGAACTGGCATTTTCTCGGTAGAACTGGCATTGTCTCGGTAGAACTGGCATTGTCTCGGTAGAACTGGCAATGTCTCTGTAGAACTGGCATTGTCTCGGTAGAACTGGCACTGTCTCGGTAGAACTGGCAATGTCTCTGTAGAACTGGCATTTTCTCGGTAGAACTGGCACTGTCTCTGTAGAACTGGCATTTTCTCGGTAGAACTGGCATTGTCTCTGTAAAACTGGCATTGTCTCGGTAGAACTGGCACTGTCTCGGTAGAACTGGCAATGTCTCGGCAGAACTGGCATTTTCTCGGTAGAACTGGCACTGTCTCTGTAGAACTGGCATTTTCTCGGTAGAACTGGCAATGTCTTGGTAGAACTGGCACTGTCTCGGTAGAACTGGCATTGTCTCGGTAGAACTGACACTGTCTCAATGGAACTGGCACTGTCTCGGTAGAACTGGCACTGCCTCAATGGAACTGGCACTGTCTCGGTAGAACTGGTATTTTCTCGGTTGAACTGGCATTGTCTCGGTAGAACTGGCATTGTCTCGGTAGAACTGGCAATGTCTCTGTAGAACTGGCATTGTCTCGGTAGAACTGGCACTGTCTCTGTTAAACTGGCAATGTCTCGGTAGAACTGACATTTTCTCGGTAGAACTGACATTGTCTCGGTAGAATTGGCATTTTCTCAGTAGAACTGGTATTGTCTCGGTAGAACTGGAAATGTCTCGGTAGAACTGGCAATGTCTCGGTAGAACTGGCACTGTCTCATTAGAACTGGCATTGTCTCGGTAGAACTGGCACTGTCTCATTAGAACTGGCATTGTCTCGGTAGAACTGGCATTGTCTCGGTAGAACTGGCATTGTCTCGGTAGAACTGACACTGTCTCAATGGAACTGGCACTGTCTCGGTAGAACTGGCACTGCCTCAATGAAACTGGCACTGTCTCGGTAGAACTGGCATTGTCTCGGTAGAACTGGCAATGTCTCGGTAGAACTGGCAATGTCTCTGTAGAACTGGCATTGTCTCGGTAGAACTGGCACTGTCTCTGTAGAACTGGCAATGTCTCGGTAGAACTGGCATTGTCTCGGTAAAACTGGCACTGTCTCGGTAGAACTGGCATTGTCTCGGTAGAACTGGCATTGTCTCGGTAGAACTGGCAATGTCTCGGTAGAACTGGCATTGTCTCGGTAGAATTGGCATTGTTTCGGTAGAACTGGCACTGTTTCATTAGAACTGGCAATGTCTCGGTAGAACTGGCATTGTCTCGGTAGAACTGGCATTGCCTCGGTAAAACTGGCATTGTCTCGGTGGAATTGGCATTGTTTCGGTAGAACTGGCACTGTTTCATTAGAACTGGCAATGTCTCGGTAGAACTGGCATTGTCTTGGTAGAACTGGCATTGTCTCGGTAGAACTGGCAATGTCTCGGTAGAACTGGCAATATCTCGGCAGAACTGGCATTGTCTTGGTAGAACTAGCATTGTCTCGGTAGAACTGGCATTGTCTCGGTAGAACTGGCAATATCTCGGTAGAACTGGCAATATCTCGGCAGAACTGGCATTGTCTCTGTAGAACTGGCAATGTCTCGGTAGAACTGGCACTGTCTCTGTAGAACTAGCAATGTCTCGGTAGAACTGACATTGTCTCGGTAGAACTGACATTGTCTCGGTAGAATTGGCATTTTCTCGGTAGAACTGGTATTGTCTCGGTAGAACTGGAAATGTCTCGGTAGAACTGGCAATGTCTCGGTAGAACTGGCAATGTCTCGGTAGAACTAGCATTGTCTCGGTAGAACTGGCATTGTCTCGGTAGAACTGGCAATGTCTCGGTAGAACTGGAACTGTCTCATTAGAACTGGCATTGTCTCGGTAGAACTGGCACTGTCTCGGTAGAACTGGCACTGTCTCATTAGAACTGGCATTGTCTCGGTAGAACTGGCAATGTCTCGGTAGAACTGGCATTGCCTCGGTAAAACCAACGTATCTGGCCATCCTGCCCTTGTTTGTTTCCCCATTTCATTTGCTATATGTATAGTTCAGTGTGGTTTTAGGGTGCGAACATGCTGCGTTATTCCGAGGTGCCGGGTTCGATCCCAGCTGTGGATTATTTGGCAGCACACCTCCGTTGGTTTCGACAGTGGGTTCCCCAGTTGACCGTCCAGTACGCAAAGACAAACTTATCATCATGTAGCAGGTCCTTTACAGAACGTCGCTCTCATCACGGCCTGCCAGCTCTCCCGCATCGTGCACTTTCATACTCAAGGAGTCACTTATATTCTGTGCCCATCTTTGTGTCAGTCGGCCCCTGCCCCTTCTTCCTGGTACCATACCTTCTTTTATAATTTTTTTTCCAATCCGTCGTGGCGCTTGATATGACCAAAATATTTCAGCTTCCGAAACAGGATGATGTTTATTAGCAAATCTTCCTTGATGTTTAGATCTTTCAAGATGTCAGACAAACTACTGAACGTAAAAATGTCAGTAAAATCACTGTTTAAAATGTCTGGGATTGGTTCTGCAATATTGTGTAAACAATAGGCAATTGTATAGCTTCTTTCAGTAACGATATCTGGAAGTAAAATAGAATCGACGTTTATTTAACAATTTGCCCACCGATAAAGACTAATGATCCTAATTCCTCCATCATAGAAGTCCAGTGAGCTGCATCCTACGCCGCCAGGGAGACAGACAACTTGCCTATCATTTCATGAAGTCAAAAATAGAACTGCGCGTGCGGCGAGAATGTCCAAATACTCGAGTAGACCCTGGGTGAGTTTGTGCAGCCATCGCACACGAGCTCATCCAGCATCCCTCGGCCGTTAACTTTTCCTATTGATTAGGCTTTGATGCTTCGGTTCATTAGGTCGATTGAGTCAAGTGTACCCTGTCCCACGGAGGCCGGCTTGGGACGAGGGTGTCCTGTGTTAGCGCTGCTCATTTTACTGCTTCCTGTTTCGTGATTCACTGTTGTCATTATCGTTCTTGTCACTGTGGTTACTGTTGTTAATCAGAGGCCTCAGTGGAAAGACTGAGAATTCACATCCTCAGATTTTCAGAGTTTAAGTCCCACGCTTGTAGGATTATTGTTTAAAGAAAGGTAATTATGTGAGTTGGGGTGCGAAGGGGAAGGGGTGAATGTGTGTAGGTGTAAGAATGTTGTCTTTTAATTTGAAAAGGGTCGAGTATGGAACAGACCCGCCGAAGACTACGGGAAACTCGTTTCTTGAAAGATCCATCAAGCAACCCTGCATGCAGAAGACTGCCACACGGTTGATCACAATGTAAATGCTTGTTGCAACATGCGCTGGTGGTACAGACAATGAAGATAACAGACTATTCAGTTGCTGGAATCCAGAAAACTATAAGAACATCGAAGAAGGCTACATTTAGCTCTGATGATTTTCAATATGAAGACGCTGACAAGCTGCCAGCAGCAGTTATGAGTGACCTACACAAGCATACAGTGCGAGCATGTGTAATAGCATCATTTCTTAAGGGTGGAAACATCATCATCAAGTGCCTTGCCGACTGTAGTCCGCGATCATGCCTCTCCACAATCTGCGATCCACAACTGTGTGTATCAATCAGTTCATGTGTCGACAATCCCTCCATGCAATTACAAAATACCGTCAATAATCTTCCCACGCTGTTTGCCTCTGTCTCTGTGGTCACAGAATGTCCCATTTCCCCTCTTTTCATAACTTGACAAAAAAACGATGACTCACTTTCTGATGTTTGTAAAAAAGTTAGTTGTCTTTAAGCATTCACCTCTTTGAAACATACCTAATTGATTTCACTGTTTAAACAAATCTGACAAAGATGCTACGCACACAAATGGCTTTAGAGTTGAGCTGAGTTTACATCGACATTACAGTACGCGGGACACTACCATAAGCGTCCTGTACCCATTTTCAGCAGCAATGAGTTCCTGTTCAAATGGTGCCGGCAGCACTTTGATTTTATGTCCGCCTTGCCAGACTTTTTTTTTTTCTTTAAAAATAACATTGGCTCCCAGGTAGACCCAGCTTTAAAGGGATACCAGGTAACGTCGTGGGAAGTAAAGGCGATAGGTGTGCTGCTGACCACACTGTCCGCCAAGTGCCGATTTGTCTATAAAATATAGATCTAGCCCTATATTCCTAATACTCCCAAAGGCGTGAAAAAGGGTCTTAAACGTGTGTGTGTGCGTGTGTGTGTGTGTGTGTGTGTGTGTTTTACTGTATAGTAGAGACGTGTGCAGTTTGTGGAAAACGAGGCAGAAGATGGATACAGGACATTGGAGATGCATTGCCATTAAAAGCACATGGGGTTGGAGAGCTGGCTAGGGAAAGGGATACTTTCAGGCGTGCCGTGGAGAGAGCGACGTTCTGTAAAGGACATGCTGATTAATGATGAGAGATGGGAAGACATGAAGTCCACGCGAGTAGTTTCAAACAACACA
>CAJHNH020000433.1:502036-529536 GCA_905116865.2 Candidula unifasciata | reverse complement strand
AATAATGTGTGAAACCGGTGTGCACACAACACTCAGGTTTTCAAACAAGACTAACGTCTGGAGGTGAAATAACACTCAGAACTTTCCGTCGGAGTTTACAGCCGGTGAACGGTATTAAGAAGTTCACTGGATGGGAAAGTGAAGTGAGGGAAAAGATAATAGACAACTAGTTTGATAGGTAGATAGGCAAGTCGAAGACCGCCTCTGGTCTTGGCAAGTCGGTGAGCGGTAAGGGGACAGATACGTAGTCAGGCAGAATAATAATTATGATGATAATAATAATAATAATAATAATATTAATAAATAGTAATAATAATTTTCATGTTGTTTGAATGTGCCTAGTCGATTGAACATAATCATTATGTACCATATGAGTAAGCGTGAGCAGATAAGTTTGGTCGTCCTATAGGGTTACCAGAGTCTCCATTCTTGTCTTAGGTATACATTCAACTTGGTTTACGTCCTGTTTAGAGGCAAAAACGTTTGCTTGGTATACGAACTGTGCTTGGAATACGTTCCGTGTGCTAGAATTTGTATGAGTCGGAATGTGTAACGACACAGCGCACTACTTTTATTTACTGCTCTCATTAACTAATCAAGGACGTATTTGTCACACTGATATATGCCAATGACTTTGCAGAGAAGTATCACCCCAACAAATTCCAAACATGCCGTAACAGCATGCTTGAGAATTACTAGACAGTGTCACATTTCAGAAACATTGTCAGAAGCAACTCTTTAGACTTTTTTTTTAGTAAATCCGTTGAGCTCAGCCAGGTCCAAGAAGCGAAAATAGACAATACGAAAAAAAAGTAACCGAATTTTAGATTCCTGAAATTTTATAAAATGAAACTCTCTTTGCGAACAAACAGTATGCCCTCTACCTTCTTTCCCAGTACGGTCCTGGTTCAAACTCGTCTCTTTCAAATATTATAGTGGCACCGCTGAACTTAGCAACACTAAAATTCATAAGTAAAACTGACCCCTTTTCCGCGCCTTTAGGATACATAAATAATAAAAATAAATACCCAGAATACTACATAAAATAACACCCACTCTTTGTGCGATATTCTAAACAAACATTAAGACGGTGCTGTATTTTAACAGTGCGGTATTTTTTATTTGTTGAAGACTACCACAGATTCCTAGTGGCCAGACTTCTGTCTCTAGGAGACCATTTATCTATAATTTCATCACCTCCTTTGACAAGCCGTGATTTCTCTACAGGCAATTCTGCCGACGTGATTTGTCACAATCTGGCAACCTCACTACTAACTTAGTCAATTTTCAGATAATATGCTTTGTTGAGTAGCCATTTTGTAATATATGGATTAGGTGTATTACGTAAAGCAGGGTATTTATCACGTAATAATAAATATATATTAGTTTTCAGGAACTTTGTTAAGAGCGGAGGTTTACGCTTAGGACATTTCAGAGGGCATGCACAGAAATGGGTCGCACAATTACTGATTGGCTTCCATGTTACAAGATCGATCGATCACTTCGTTCCCTCCCGGATTCCTACGTGAAGGTTTACCATACCAAATAAGATTAAAGAATGCCAGTGTGGCAGATCCCAGGTACCCTGTTCAACCTGCAAAAAAGTTATCATTAGGGAAACAGAAGAGGCTATACCAGCCAGGGGTGACCTGCAATCCTATGCTGGTAAGGAGATGGTACAAAACACTCTAAAACAACGGTTCTTAACCTGCCGGGCGTGATCCTTTTTGGGGTCGAACGACCCTTTCACAGGGGTCGCATAAGACCATCAAAAAACACATATTCGTTGAAGTTTTGAAGAAAAAAAATTGTTTAGGGGTCGCCACAACATGAGGGAAATTGACTAAAGGGTCGCCACAGCATGAGGGAATTTGACTAAAGGGTCGCCACAGCATGAGAGAATTTGACTAAAGGGTCGCCACAACATGAGGGAATTTGACTAAAGGGTCGCCACAGCATGAGGGAATTTGACTAAAGGGTCGCCACAACATGAGGGAATTTGACTAAAGGGTCGCCACAACATGAGGGAATTTGACTAAAGGGCCGCGGCATTAGGAAAATTCAGAGCCACTGGTCTACAATAAGAAAGAACACTTCCAGACCGTGTGTGGCATAGGTGCCGACGTAAAGAAAACATGAACGGGGGGCGGTTGGGGGGGGGGGGTTAACAGGGTCGTAATCCTAGTTTAATAACATAATAATAATAATAATAATAATAATAATAATGGAAACTAAATATAACAATAAACTGGGAAATCGTGTGAAATGTTTTAATAAATACGTTTACCCAAAATTTTTATACGTTGTTTAAGGCGGGCGGTAAACGTCCCTAAAAAATTATTGCGCTTCCAAATATTCGAGAGCTAGATCAAGGAGCCTCTAGATTTCAACGCTTATGGTTGGTAGCTAAATGATTCCCCTAACAATGTTTACATGTTTTCTTCTTATACATTTATTTATACATTCCCTATAATTTAAAACATAATATTCTTTATTTGACGTTTAGTACATAATTATAATTATAATTATTAGCATTGCGCACTTAAGCAAGGCAAACAATATTGAGCCGCAGACCTGGAAATTATAAGGGGCTGAGTTATATCTCCGACCCTCTGCCACTTAGATTTCATGGTGGCGTCACGTCTAAATGTAATAAAGTTGAAGACGTAGAGAACGTTCCTATACACCTGAACTCATTTCACATTCAGTGTTATAGGTACTGCTACACTTGTGTGTGCTTTTTTCTTTCTCTCCGTCCGTTTGCGATGTGTCAAGATTAGTCAGAAATAGTCTGAGGTGCACTCTATCTCCTCACAATCTATCCTTTACTCACAATCTATCTCCTCACAATCTATCTCATCACAATCTATCTCCTCAAAAGCTATATCCTCACAGTCTATCTCCTCACAGTCTATCTCCTCATAATCTATCTCCTCACAATCTACCCTTTACTCACAATTCTGAAATTAGCTGTAACCGAGACTGCAGTCATTAGCAAACAAGTACAGTGTATATCTGAATGTAGATAAGGCATCCGTGGAGGACACTAAGAAGGGGAGGAGAAGGAAGTGAAGGAGGAGGGAGTGGGTGAAGAAGAAGAGAAAGATTCTTAGCCACCTTACAAATATTATAAGAGACAAAGGAAGAAGTGAGTTGGGGTAAGTTCAGATAAAAGGGTGACTCTTGTCCGACGACAAGCGCGTCAATTTACTGGGTCCAGAGAATGTTGAGAAAACAAAAACTGTCATGATGAAAGGGCGTGAGAGAGAGAGAGAGAGAGAGAGAGAGAGAGAGAGAGAGAGAGAGAGAGAGAGAGAGAGAGAGGATAAAGAGGAGATATAAAGATTGAGAGAGGATGAAGAGAGGAGGGAGAAAGAGAGAGGGGAGAGAGAGAGAGAGAGATGGTGGGGGCTGTTGTTATCTGCCCGGAACGAGCTCCAAGCTCGCGGAACCACTGCATGCAAAATTCCCGCCTATAGAAAAACGTCTCCTCTCCTCCCGCCGCCATGGTCGTTGCTGTGTTGGACTTGATGAGATCTGATTATCTCCAAACCCGGGTAATGATTTGAGATGTCGCTGCCGCAAGAGTGCCAACTTGTGGCCAACAATCTTCAACACCATACGCCCTCGCTCACTTTCTGCCGGGGGATTCTGTCTCCCCCACCGCCATCCTCTCCCCCTCCTCACACTCCCGCACACACAAGACCTCCATAATACTAACCCACCCAATTTCTACCAAACTATCAACCCCCGCTCCCTCTTCTTCTTCTTCCACGTTAACAAGAAAATCAGCTGAAATTTATTCGGCCTGTAGCCTCGCCGTACGTTGCCTTTTGTCTTCTCGCGCTAGCAGCCAAACCATTTATGACCACGAAGTTTTACCCCCACATTCTCAGTCAGCTCACCTTGCCTGTCATGGACATAGATATTCAGTACTCACTCTTTGTTGATGCCTCGGACCACAGGCAGAGAGGCCAGCCTGACTACGTCTCTGATCCTCAGTCGTCCCAATTCATTTCACTGACAGACAGTGGCGAAAACTGAAGACCTGTGAGTTAATGTTTAGCTGCCCTCCTGGCAAGATCTGGATGATTTGGACGGATGATTACTCGGACTTTAATGTATCGATATTTATATTTACTAAACAAACTATATTATTGAAAGTGCGCGTTGTGCCTTTTATATTCGGACTGATATCTGAAATGAATACCTACGGAGATCTGGTGACATAACGCGTTGAATATTGTAGTGATTTTCGATAACTATTAGGCTAATATAATAATTATTGAAAAAACCTACAGCGTGTTTTCTTTAAATTTAAACCAGACCGCAGTATTCAACAGAAGGAGTGCTTATTTTACTAAAGTTGTTTGGGGTAATTTAATTTCGTTACATTACAACGAAGCTATTGATTTTTTTTAAAATAATAGGTTTTACTTTGAGAAACATTTAATCGTGGATTTTTTTTTTTTTTTTTTTTTTTTTTTTACAGATTATTGATAACATGTTATGTCTGTAAATAAATCTTTGCTTAGTAGATAACGTGGTTATATTTGTGATAGAGAATATAGATTTGTTTTCATGGTACAATTCATAGAACTGTTTCATGGTAGAACACATAAGATTTGTTTTTTATAGTAAATTCATAGAATGGTTTTATAGTACTATACATAGACCTGCTTTGAGGTAGAACACGTAGACTTGCTTATGAGGTCAATTCGTAGATTAGTTTTCTGGTGCCATGCAAAGATTTATTTTGCGGTAGAATTCGAAGATTTTTTTTTTTTTTTTTTGGTCTTGTCATTACATGGATTAGTTTTATGTGAGAATATGTAGATGCAAATGATGGTTAGACATGAAGATTTATTTTATTGTAGAATACATAGATTTGTTTGGATTGTATAAAATGTAAATTATGTGTGTGTCTAGAATATGTAGATTTGTTTTATGGTTAAATACACAGATTTATTATTTAATGTAGAAAATGTATATTTGTTTGATGATATGCTTGTTTTATGGGAGAATAGTTGAATACGTAATTTGTAGGATACATACGTTGATTTGTTTTGTGATTTATAGTAGAATACAAATGTTTTTAATAGTGGAGAAAGGGACCTTAAGTAGAATACTTGGCTATCCTCCAAATAACGGTCCCTAACAGGGCCTCAGTCACATGTCAATTGCGCACTTCCGGCGACTTAAATTGCCAACTTCGGGCGACTACCACTACCGCCGAGAGTATCGGAGGATAGCCGACTACTTAGATCTGTTTGTTGCTTGACTATATAGATTTACGTTATGGAAGAAAATATTAATTTGTTTACAGCGTGTACTATCATATTGTAAACAAAACAATCAAAGGAATAGGTTTTACAAAATAGGGCTTTCTGCAAGTCGATTTCAGTGAAAATATTCCCCGCTTGGAAGAGAATTCGAACCATTCCTGCCAAGAAGCGAACATGTAAGCCACTACGAGCCTATTACTCCCATATACCTTTTAGTAATTAAGTTATAACTATAAAAGGATAAAACCGTCGCACTTTTCATAATGCTGTGTGAGCAATGTATTTACTATACACGTCCAGCTCGTGGCGTCGGTGGCCTAGGCGGTGCGAGTCCGACTTGTAATTCCAACGTACCGCGATCGAAACCCACTGCTGGCTGCGTAGATTTTTATCATGATATGGTCCTGAAATCCCGTGCTATCACTGTGGAAGACTTTTCTTGACACGGGCTGGTCTTGCTAATCACACTTGATATCGCCGTGGGCTGTGAGTCCCATGCCTAATCATAGCGCAATATAACACTATCGTCTGGAGAGCGGAGGGGTGCCAATCAATCATGAGGTGTTGCAGATCGACCCAGCCTAAAGTGGGTACTGGCGTGTATGTCCCGTGGAAGACGGCCGGCGTAATGCTGACCACATTACCAACCAAGTGCCGATTTGTCTGTAAAAATATGGGTGCTCTTCCCATTTTTTTTTCTTTCAAATATCCAGAAACCATGAGTTCTCAACCCTTTGGCTCAATACTATGGATATGGCAACCCTTCGGCCTTGATTCCATGATAAATACCGCAAATCTGGGGGAAATGTTGCTTTTCTGTCTACCCCCGGGCGAGAACCCGGACCACAAGGAGCTCGTCACACGGTCGTCACGAAGTCAGGTTTAGCCACCTACGATAGCGAGCAGGGCGTTGCTCTTCCCATATGCCCGATGCGCCTAAAGGCATGAAGAGGGATCTTTTACTTTACTTTACTTCACTTCACTTCACTTTACTTCACTTTACTTTACTTTACTTTATTTTACTTCACTTCACTTCACTTTACTTTACTTTATGTGCAGCTCAGTAAGTTCATTGTGAAGCAAGACCTTTATTTCCCCCAGCCCCACTCCAACAACAAAAACAAGTTTTTGCAAACAGCTTCAATGGTAATATTGTATTTGCGATAGTATCGTTGGCTTCCGGGACCACATTGTGGGTAAAACAGAAAAACACCCATTGCCTCCCCAACAAGCATGACTAAATGGTAGCTTCCTTCAAAGCGGAAATGCATCTGCCTGAGAGGCAAGGAACCAAAAACCTGCATACAAATAGGTCAGACCTGTAAAACGGGTATGCACGCAACACTGTTTCTGGAATAAGTTCAAACGCTCAAAGGTGTGCAATTACCCAGAGCATTCCGCCTGAGTTACAGTCGGTGAACGCCAAGAAGCAAAAAGTGATATTTTAGTTTCGTAGATTACCTTTGAGGCAGGGGCCGACCATAACGAAGATGGGCACAGGATATAAGTGTCTCCTTGAGTATGAAAGTACATGAGGCGGGAGAACTGGCGAGAGACCGAGTTTCTTTCAGGCAGACTGTGATGAGAGCGACGTTCTGCAAAGGGCCTGCTACATGATGATGATGAGAATACGTTTATAGTTTTCCTTCACGCTTTAGTTATATAATTTAGTTGTAGAGTTTAGTTTCCATAGTTTTTAGTACAGATTATTTAAGAGGTAAGCAACTCGACATCTGTTGTTTTTCACAACCATTTATTTTCAAAATTAGTAGAATTAGCAAACAAGGGTTTATAAGTAATTATCTATGTAATTATTGCAGTAGTAGCCATATATTTGATCTTCTGAACCGATACTACACTGGTCATAGTTAGTAACTGTAATATCAAATAAATTTTAAAAATCAATTGTGGTAGACGGCGTAGTTATAGCAGCAGCAAAAGAAGTAGTTGTTGTTACAATTGGGTTGGTGGTCTTGATAGTAGTAGTTATTGTAGTGGTCGGGTACTAATAATAGTAGTAGTAGTAGCAGCAGTAGTAGTCGTAGTAGTAGTAGTAGTAGTAGTAGTAGTAGTAGTAGTAGTAGTAGTAGTAGTAGTAGTAGTAGTAGTAGTAGTAGTAGTAGTAGTAGTAGTAGTAGTAGTAGTAGTAGTAGTAGTAGTAGTAGTAGTAGTAGTAGTAGTAGTAGTCAGAGTAAAGTTTAGGAGTTAGGCAACAATTCAACTGTATTGATTGTTCTCGTTAAGTGGGCAGTGTATTTTCTTGGAAACAAAACTTATAGGAGTGAATAAAGGACTATTCGAACGAACAGTGTTTTTTTTAGTATTCTGTTAGTAGACACAAGAATTGTAAACATTATTACTGTGCTTTAATGTGCATGAAATGTGCTGTTCGGAAAGTCAAACCAGACTTTTGTACTGTGGACTATTTGTACTTTCATTTTTCAAAAAGATCGAAAATTTACTGTTTTAAATAAAGGATTGTGACCTAAAACCCGAAATTTAATTTAACCGGATATGTGGACAATCAGTAAGCGAGTTTTATAGAACAGGATGAGCCGGGGCTGCAGTCTTGTAGGCGGAAACAGTTCAATCGCTGCTGCAACGATGGCTTGGTGTAGTGCCAGGGGCAGTATCAGCGGACACAGCCTGCGGGTCAACATGAACGATCTGTATTCCGGATTGTTCCGGCTGCGTGACACCCTGTCACGCGAGGTGTTTTCACGTGACAAATTGTCACGTGAGGTTCTGTCAAGACTGTCATTTTCAAGCAAGCCTCCTTTGTTACTTTTGCAGGCGATTCGATGTACACACCCCACATGCCACTGTGAGTGCTTTGCCCCTGGAAAACAAAGTCTTCGTTACTGCGATACATGCAACCATGGTTGGGTTGCTCACGGTAAGTGCTTGACATTTTCTCTCCAGTATTTATTTGCTTTTTTCGTGTGTCTTGTGTTCTCACTACATTTTTGACTAGGTAAAAATGCTCAATATAAGGTTAGTTGCGTATCCTTTACATGACGTTGCAGAACCAACCCAAACAGCCCCTGGCTGTTGTGTGGTTTTTCTAGGCAAATTTACGTCCATTGCTTCACCGGACGGTCGGCTTTCTTGATAGCACGGTTGAAACCAACGCAAGGCACATGCCCCGCAGCTGGGATCGAACCTGGCATTACGAAGCGTTCGCATCGACTTAGCCACAGAGCCGACACTCAATATAAAGTATCTTAAATATAAGATTCTGGTACTTATCACAGTGTCTACCTGGTAATGTATAAAGAAAAATATTGGTGCTTAATAAGAAACAAAGAAGACAAACAATAGATTGCACACTTACATCCCTGCCAAATTTCGCTGCATCTCGTCAGGTGCATACTACAGTAGCAATTAAACAAATGAAGCAAATATTTGATTTTTTTACAACTGAAGTACAAATTCAACCAGACTCAAGAGCGACTTCATGTTCTACTTGGGCAACCGCAGATGTCAGAACAATGTCTTTCTGTTTACAAAGTTAAGGACGCTTAAAAGGTAGTCGGTACTTTATACTGTTGCGTCCACCGAGGGGGAAATAAGTCCTAATTACCAGCGTTGTTATTTTTCTTTCTGTTTCTGCTGATCCCTTCTGGAATACAAGCATCCCCTTTTACAATTATTCTCACAATCACTTACATCTTCAGTGTTGACGTTGTTGTCTACACATTGTCGTCATAATCATCATAATTTTTTTTAGTTTTCATTATTATTTATTAAAATATATTACTATTGTTTTTTTTTTTTAATGTCTTCTTTATGGTGCATAAAACGTTATATAGTCATTTTTTTATTTTTTTTTTTGCGTGATAAAATCTCTCATTATTGTAATTTTTTTTTTTTCCTTTAGACGAATTAATATTAGACATATTATTACATTCATTGAACTAATTTTACTGTAAGCAAAGCTCTTTTTAAGGAAAAAAAAGTGCCAGTACTCGCCACAAAGTGTCTAAGAAAGGTATCGGCAGTCACCACAAAGTGTCTCAGAAATGTGTCGGTACTCACAACAAAGTGTCAAAATAAGGTGCCAGTAATCCCAACAAAGTGTCTAAATAAGGTGTCGGTACTCACAACAAAGTGTCTAAATAAGGTGCCGGTACTCACAACAAAGTGTCTAAGAAAGGTACCAGTACTAACAACAAAGTGTCTAAATAAGGTGCCAGTACTCACAATAAAGTGTCTAAATAAGGTGCCAGTACTCACCACAAAGTGTCTAAATAAGGTGCCAGTACTCACAATAAAGTGTCTAAATAAGGTGCCAGTACTACCACAAAGTGTCTAAATAAGGTGCCAGTACTCACCACAAAGTGTCTAAATAAGGTGCCAGTACTCACAATAAAGTGTCTAAATAAGGTGCCAGTATTCACAATAAAGTGTCTAAATAAGGTGCCAGTACTCACAACAAAGTGTCTAAGAAAGGTGCCGGTACTCACCACAAAGTGTCTAAATAAGGTGCCAGTACTCACAACAAAGTGTCTAAGAAGGGTGCCGGTACTCACAACAAAAAGTCTAAGAAAGGTGCCGGTACTCACAACAAAGTGTCTATTAAAATAGCGTTGGTGGGAACGATGCATTAAAAATGGTGCTGGTACTCTGCTCGTAGCATACTGCCAGAAAACAAAGTCCCTGACTATAAGTGTGAAATAAATGTAGAAGACAAAGACCTATAACACAAAACCTTTAACACAAGACCTATAACAAAAGAGCTATAACACAAGACCTTTAACACAAGACCTATAACACAAGACCTTCAACACAAGACCTATAACACAAGACCTTCAACACAAGACCTATAACACAAGATCTATAACACAAGACTTATAACTATGGTGTATACCTAGTTTCGTCCTTTTGAGGACAACTTTTTTTGTCATTTGAAGGCCCACCCTGGTTTTGTCAGGGGCCGCAATATAGACAGGCCATAAATATGGCCAATTGTCTAAACGCGGTTTCTGGGACCTCTCCACGGCGATCCTCATCCACATGGTGGTACTTTGTGTCATCGGGTGTTTATCGCTTGTGTGATGTCCTGGTGGGGTAGAAAGTCAAGTCAAGTCAAGACCATAACACAAGACCTATAATTATATCATATCATACCTGCTAGGCAAAGTGGGGTCTGTTGATTTTCTCACAATATCTGGTCCACCCATGGACCGTGCTGATATTAATAATGCCCTCAGAGAAGTGGGAAGGGTGGAAGACTTTCAGGACAGTGACTCCACATCGCTAACCACAATGAAAGACTCGGGAGTTAAGAGCGGCATAGCCAAAATCGAGAGAAACCCCGAGCATACAAAAAAGACTTATCAATCAAACAAGCCACAGAATAAACACTGTTTGAGCATAATTGGTAAGCTAACATCAATTCACTGTGTTGGATGGGGGAGGGGGGGGGGGCTGAGTTGTTTTGAGGCATGGCGTCTGTCTAGAATGATGGAGGTCCCGGGTTCAGGCCCCGGTGAACGCTGGGATTTTTTATGTGGACTTGTAATAATTTCCTGTGGTCTCTGGGTAGTAAGACCGGACGCCCATGTGTATTATTGCGCACGTAAAAATTCCCTTGTCAATTGGAAATCGAAAAAAGTAGCCTAACGGAGCTGACCGGGCAAAATGTGGAGCTACAAATCTACCTAAAGTTGTTCAGGATCCCCGCCGGTGCTATGGAGTTCAAGCATTGCGCTGTGATTCTTCGGACTCAGACTTGAGTTAGAAGTAGAACGGATCATTTATGGGTAACTATCCTTGTTCCATGGTGTGGATCCGTTGTTTAAACCCTTAAACCCCAAATTTACTGTTTATAGTTGTTATTTTATTCTCACTTCCTAATATCGTCTCTGTTAAACAGTTTGCATAACATATTCACATTCAAATGAACTATATCAGATTTATACAAACCGAGTATTACCGTGTTTCCTGAAAAATAAACCAGGTCTTAAACTAACTGCTGCTCCAAAGATAAAAGCATGTCAAACTAGGTGTCCCCCTGGGGCCATATGGGTGACATCTGTATCCGTCACGGGAACCATATGGGTGACATTTGTGTCTGTCACAGGAACCATATGGATGACATCTGTGTCCGTCACGACGACCATATGGGTGACATTTGTGTCCGTCACTAGAGCCATATGGGTGACATTTGTGTCCGTTACGAGGACTCTATGGGTGACATCTGTGTCCGTCACGAGGACTCTATGAATGACATCTGTGTCTGTCACGAGGACCATAT
The DNA here is from genome assembly GCA_905116865.2 of Candidula unifasciata. Classification (NCBI taxonomy): domain Eukaryota; kingdom Metazoa; phylum Mollusca; class Gastropoda; order Stylommatophora; family Geomitridae; genus Candidula; species Candidula unifasciata. The sequence goes on along the minus strand of CAJHNH020000433.1, from coordinate 517,992 downwards.
GGGTGACATCTGTGTCAGTCATGAGGGCTATATAGGTGACAGCTGTCTCCGTCACTAGAGCCATATGAGTGACATTTGTGTCAGTTACGAGGGCTATATAGGAGACAGCTGTCTCCGTCACTAGAGTCATATGAGTGACATCTGTGTCCGTCATGAGGGCTATATGGGTGACATGTGTGTCCGTCATGGGGGTCACACACGACAACTATCTGACGTCATTTAAAACCAATTATTGCAGAATACTTCCTATGTGCGAGCCGCAGCTGTGCTTGCAAAGGCTCCCATGCGGCCCGCGGACTGCCATTGGGACATGTTTGCTCCAAAATATCTTTAAGCTTTTGTTTTCTTCTTTTAGCGTTGACCAGCTGTAAACTTCAGCGGAAAATTCTGGTTGTTCATCCACTCTTAAAATTTTACCCCCAGTAATCGAGTTTTCAATGCATATCCGTTTTACAGATCTTGTTTGATTATATGTATGCAGACTGTTGGTTCCTTGTCTCTAAGGCAGATGCACTCCGACAGTAAAGGGAAAAAACCCAAATTAGTCTTCTACTACAATATGCTAATTTGCCGGGCAGTGGGTCTGTTCCTTATTCTTCAAAATGGAGCCGCGTACACACACACAGACACACACACAGACACACACACAGACACACACAGGCAGGCAGACAGGCAGACAGGAAGGTGTCTTTCAATGAATGCTTGGGTATGTATAAATACTTGATTAATCTTTATATGTTAATGCACCAAACTGCGTGGTGTCAGTTACATGTTTTATTTATACACTGATTACTTTATAATTCAACATTTCCAACGGTGTTGCAATGGATAAACAGAATCCGCACAACTAGTTGACAATATTAGCTAGGGCTTTGATTTGTAGTATTTTTATTTCTATTTTTTAAAATTCTTATATCAAGAACATCCAAGGAAAATGTTAAAGTTTGAACAACGGACCAACATCATGGCACACGGGTAGTAACCCATAGGGGCTCCCTTCTTCTTCTATCTCCCCAACTCCCCCTTTTTTAAAAAAGAAAATATACTCTTGTTTATGTTTAGTTAGGTCTTATTTTCAGGAGACCTCGATAGATGCTTTAGCGTCCTCAGTTGCCCCTAAACGATACAATAATCACAAGTTTCAGGGCTCGCACATACATGCTATGAAGCTGAAACTAAGATTACCAGATTACCAGATTGTAATAAAATATGGGGTGACCCGTTTGCTATGAGGCTGAAACTAAGATTACCAGATTACCAGATTGTAATAAAAAAAATATATTCGCAGATTTCTTCAGTATGCTCTGACTAAACGTAGGGAATACGACGACACATGACGCGTTGTTTGGTACACACGGTTCCCAGCTTCGGACAGAGTGTTGATGATAATAATAATAATAATAATTCCTATTATTATTATTATTATTATTATTATTATCTATGTGTGTTTGATGGTGTTTCCTATTGAAAGCGGTCGGATGGGGGAGAAATACACATGTGCCCTTCAACAAGCGTGCCGTAAAAGATGACTAATTAAAGATTTGCTGAAATCTGATGCATTAGGCCGCAAGGTGCAAAAATTGCAGCGGAACTGTAAATCTCAACACAAATCAAGTACCTTTTTTTAAAGGACACTGACTGAATAAAAAAATAAAAGATAATAGAAACTTTAAAACGTCCGTCCCCATACTGTCATCTTCATCAGAAAGCTTTTAGAAAGCTGATTTTTTAGTAGGTATGCGGTTACGGCTAATGATGTAACTTTGACATGTTCAGATAAAGCCCAATAAACAGATCCTACTAGACTGATGTCAAGACACTGGCCTCCCGCTACTTTATAATCATTTGATGTTCATTTCTTGCCGTCCACATGCCTGCAGTACCGATGCCGATATACTAGCCATTACGTCCATGTTCTTCCACATGCGGTCCGCGAACATTTTCTCTCGGTTCCACAAAAATGCGTGTTTAATCGTGTAGCAGCAATGGTGGAAACGAAAAGGAGAAATTCAACAAATTTAACTGCAGCGCTTTGTCTTTCACAAATAAGGCTGTGGAGATACAAACAATATATTTTATAACCTTTAAATAGCAGGTGTCGTATTAGTTAAAAATTGCTATTTTTATAACATTATATGAAACAAATAAATGCTATATAAATTTGTTGATGACTCATACATTAACCGGTACCAGAAATGTTTCTTCTGTTTCCGCGGTGTAAATAAAGTTTAGGAAGCCTGCTTTATGTTACTGCAGTTAATGAAGTAATTAAGAATAATATTATTAACAATAATATTAAGGAGGATGAAGAAAGGGAAGAAGAAGAAGAAGAAGAAGAAGAAGAAGAAGAAGAAGAAGAAGAAGAAGAAGAAGAAGAAGAAGAAAACCCAAAATGTCAATATAGTGTTTATAAAGAATATGAGTAATTAGGCGGAAGATATGGAAGTAAAACCAGAAAGAACATATATACATGGAGAATGGAAGTACAATTAATTGTATTGAATATACTGTTTATGAATAATATGAGTTAAACTAATTAGACATAAGTGACAGAGAGTGGGGATAAAATTAGGTACAGGAAACGCGAACGATTTAATACGTAGATAGTTGAAGTCAAATTAATTAACCAGAATATACAGAAAATAGGAGTAAAACTAGTTAACCAGAGAATACAGAAAATTGGAGTAAAACTAGTTAACCAGAATACACAAAAAATTGGAGTAAAACTAGTTAAACAGAATACACAGAAAATAGGAGTAAAACTAGTTAAAAAGAATAAACAGAAAATTGGAGTAAAACTAGTTAAACAGAATAAACAGAAAATAGGAGTAAAACTAGTTAAATAGAGTTTACAGAAAATAGGAGTAAAACTAGTTAACCAGAGTATACACAAAATAGGAGTAAAACTAGTTAACCAGAGTATACAGAAAATAGGAGTAAAACTAGTAACCAGAATACACAAAAAATTTGAGTAAAACTAGTTAAACAGAATATACAGAAAATTGAAGTAAAACTAGTTAAACAGAATAAACAGACAATTGGAGTAAAACTAGTTAAACAGAATAAACAGAAAATAGGAGTAAAACTAGTTAACCAGAGTATACAGGAAATAGGAGTAAAACTAGTTAATCAGAATACACAGAAAATTGGAGTAAAACTAGTTAACCAGAATACACAAAAAATTGGAGTAAAACTAGTTAAACAGAATAAACAGACAATTGGAGTAAAACTAGTTAAACAGAATAAACAGAAAATAGGAGTAAAACTAGTTAACCAGAGTATACAGAAAATAGGAGTAAAACTAGTTAACCAGAGTATACAGAAAATAGGAGTAAAACTAGTTAACCAGAATACACAGCAAATTGGAGTAAAACTAGTTAAACAGAAAATACAGAAAATTGGAGTAAAACTAGTTGAACAGAATACACAGAAAACTGGAGTAAAACTAGTTAAACATAATAAACAGAAAATTGGAGTAAAACTAGTTAAACAAAAGACGCAGAAAATTGGAGTAAAACTAGTTAAACAGAATAAACAGACAATTGGAGTAAAACTAGTTAAACAGAATAAACAGAAAATAGGAGTAAAACTAGTTAACCAGAGTATACAGAAAATAGGAGTAAAACTAGTTAACCAGAGTATACAGAAAATAGGAGTAAAACTAGTTAACCAGAATACACAGCAAATTGGAGTAAAACTAGTTAAACAGAATATACAGAAAATTGGAGTAAAATAAAACTATTTGAACAGAATACACAGAAAACTGGAGTAAAACTAGTTAAACAGAATAAACAGAAAATTGGAGTAAAACTAGTTAAACAAAAGACGCAGAAAATTGGAGTAAAACTAGTTAAACAGAATAAACAGAAAATTGGAGTGAAACTAGTTAAACAAGAATACACATAAAATTGGAGTAAAACTAGTTAGATTACATGGGGCTGGAGTACAAGAATTGCGACACAGTATATAGAGACTGGCAATAAAACCAAATAGACAGAATACACAGATAAAGGAGTAAAATAATCAGATATAATACACAGAAAATGGCAGTAAAACTAATTAGACAGAATACACAGAAAATCTTCGTACAAATAATTAGAATGGTTACACAGAAAATAGGAGTTGAACAAATTAGAAAGCATGCATTGAAAATGCAAAGAAAACTAACCGGACAGAATACATAGAGAATGAGAGTAAAAAAGACCGAATACGCAGAAAATTGGTGTAAAATTAACTCGACAGAATACATAGTAAATGCGAAACTGAATACATAGAGAATGAGAGTTAACTAATTAGACAGAATACGCAGAAAAGTTGAGTGAAACTAATTCGACAGAATTCATACAAAATGCGAGGAAAACCAGTTAGACAGAAGACTAGAAATGAGAGTACACTCCAGTAATTAGAGAGAAAACATAGAGAATAGGCATAACCTTTTTTTTTTTTTCTACATCTTGAAAAGATAATCGGTGACATCTATGAGTTAAGCGTTGTGAATGCGCTTCGTAATGCCGAGTTACCCGGTTTGATTCTAACTGGGGGCGACAGCAGATTGCTTTGCGATGATTTTGACACTGACATCGAGAACCCCCAACCGCTAAGTAGCAGTGACTAGCTACTTAAATCATCTATTTAACAAAATGAAAAAAGCCAAATAATGTTATGGTTGGTTTCGCAGCGTCATATGAAAGATGCTCAACTAATTTAGACACAGAACCTGGGAATAAAATTATTTAGACTGAATACATGGAGAATGTGGGTAAAACAAGTTAAAGAGAATATATAGAAAATATAAGGGAAAACTATGCAGAATACATTAGTTAGACATAGAAATCAAACACAGTGTAAACATCTAACAGTAAAGGCAACTAGGCACAATACACAGATGTTGTAAAGCAGCAGGAGACACTAGAAAACAATACATAGCTGTTGTAAAAGCAGAAAGAGACACTAGAAAACAATACATATGTTGTAAATGCAGCTAGATACACTAGAAAACAATACATATGTTGTAAAAGCAGCTAAATACACTAGAACAAAATACATATGTTGTAAAAGCAGCAAGAGACACTAGAAAACAATACATATGTTGTAAAAGCAGCAAGAGACACTAGAAAAGAATACATATATTGTAAAATCAGCAAGAGACACTAGAAAACAATACAAATGTTGTAAAAACAGCAAGAGACACTAGAAAACAATAAATATGTTGTAAAAGCAGCAAGAGACACTAGAAAACAATACATATGTTGTAAAAGCAGCTAGATACACTAGAAAACAATACATATGTTGTAAAAGCAGCAAGAGACACTAGAAAACAATACATATATTGTAAAAGCAGCAGAGACATCAGAAAACAATGCATATGTTGCAAAAGCAACAAGAGACACTAGAAAACAATACATATGTTGTAAAAGCAGCAAGAGACACTAGAAAACAATACATATGTTGCAAAAGCAACAAGAGACACTAGAAAACAATACATAACTGTTGTAAAAGCAGCTAGATACACTAGAAAACAATAAATATGTTGTAAAAGCAGCAAGAGACACTAGAAAACAATACATATGTTGTAAAAGCTGCAAGAGATACTAGAAAACAATACATATGTTGTAAAAGCAGCAAGAGATACTAGAAAACAATACATATGTTGTAAAAGCAGCAAGAGACACTAGAAAATTATACATAGCTGTTGTAAAAGCAGCAAGAGACACTAGAAAACAATACATGTGTTGTAAAAGCAGCTAGATACACTAGAAAACAATACATATGTTATAAAAGCAGCTAGATACACTAGAAAACAATACATATGTTGTAAAAGCAGCAAGAGACACTAGAAAACAATACATATGTTATAAAACAGCAAGAGACACTAGAAAACAATACATTTGTTGTAAAAGCAGCAAGAGACACTAGAAAACAATACATATGTTGTAAAAGCAGATAGAGACAATAGAAAACAATACATATTTTATAAAAGCAGCAAGAGACACTAGAAAACAATACATATGTTGTAAAAGCAGCAAGAGACACTAGAAAACGATGTCAGTAGTGGTGTCTGTATACAATATATAGAGAGGCTATAGACACAAATAAACATCTGAAAGAACAAGGAATCGAACATGCTATATGTATAATAACTTTATTTTAAAAAAACATTAACTTCCAAGCAGGTTTATGAAAATTGTTTTTATACCAGAAAAGACGCCCTGATGATAATCATTGTTAATCACGAGAAAGGCAAAACTATATTAGTCCATGATTATAGTTTATGGAATCTAGAAAAAAAATGCATTGAGCAGCAATGTGTGATCTGTGAAGTGGCATCACCCAGTTTTGGGTACTTAACAAAAAACACATGAAGTAATTTTAACGCATGAGTTACTTCAGAACATAAAGAGAAAGACGTTCAGCGGTATCAGCGACAACAGGGCAAAAGTTGATCAAAGACGGAGAGAAAAAAAAAACGTGTTTTGCACAAGCTAATGTACAATATCTGAACAAAGTAATAGGAATGGTGGAAACATGCGCAGCCGCAGAATACTTCAGGTGGCCGGGGGGGGGGGGTGGAGGGGGGCCTTTAGGCTCTTCCTGTAATTTTCTAGGGACGGGGGAGGAATTAATTCTCGTTTAATTGCACAATAATAATAATATTTTTTAAACCCTTTGACGCTCCCAGCCATTTGAAAAGATTTTGAGGGTACCAGGGGCTTCAATCTGCGTGAACTGCTCAAAAATGCTTATTATTATTATTATTATTATTATTATTATTATTATTATTATTATTATTATTATTATTATTAATATTATTATTATTATTATTAATATTATTATTATTATTATTATTATTATGAGCTGAATAACAAATAGAACATGGTATATTTAAACTTATCTAAAAATAAAAATGCTCAAAAAGAGAACATTTATACCAACTGGGGGTGGGGGTGGGAGAAGCTCTGTTGCCATATGATGTATAGCCTGTTAGTATTACACGTATGTTACTGTGTGATGAGCACATCTGTGGCTCAAACGTTACCAACGCGAATTGCGATATCGAGATATCCGGTTCGATTCCAGCTGCGGTGGATTTGGCAACAGACCGTTTTCGACAGTGGTGTTGAGAGCTGAACGTTCAGAGGGCAACGCTGATCGTAAAAATTGTCTAGTAAAACCTAGTAGCGAAACAAAAGATGGTGCGCTGGGGTTTGTAACGTCCTTTCAAGAATATGCAGCTAGCTTTTAATTGCATGGTGTATATTAAAAATACCTTACCCGAATATTGAAACTTCTAAATCTGAATCCGGACAGAATACGTGAAGCTAGGGTACATGAAAGGTGACTCAGTACATAGATATTATAAGTAAAACTAGAGCGTTGAATCCTGTTCGTGCCGCACCGGGCGTAATTGCGCGCGTTGAACATGAACATGTCATAATGATGTGATAAGTACTGACCAATACTTAAAATGACACATGTTTACAATCCCATAGTAACATTGTCAAATTATTGACAAGGTCTTTCTAGCCGAAAACGGATACCAGGACATTTTCTGGGAAGTAGAGGCGGCCGGCGTGATGTTTATTCCATCATCAAATCATCTTCTTTTTTCTATCTTCATCAGCATCTTCTTCTTGTTTTTCCTCCACTGCTGCTGCAACTCTGCTGCTTCTAATTTTTTTTCCTTTCCTCCTCCTCCTCCTCCTCGTCTTCCTCCTCGTCCTCCTCCTCCTCCTCGTGCTCCTTGAATTCTTCAGTCAAATGTTCAGTTAGTAAAGTCACAGTTGAAGGTGGTTTCCTGGCACATGATGCTGCTGAAAAGTCCCACCTTCAGATGTTCTAGAGCAAGATTTTAAAGTGAAATGGAGGGTTCCCTTTTTAACATCGTTACTTCCTACTCAGTTTTTAGAACATTTTGGCAATTGCATGTATGTATGTAAGTTGTACCCCACCAGGACAGCACACAAGTGATAAATACCCGGTGACACAAAGTGCCACCATGCTGATGAGGATCATCCGTGGAGAGGTCTTAGAAACCCCGTTCAGCCCTTATGCCATATTGCAGGCCCGGCTATATTTAGGGGCCCCGGCAAAAACCAGAGTGGGATCTTAAAAAAACTAAAAATTGCATCCCCCAAGTGGATGACAAGATTTATTCTGGCAATTGCCAATTACTTACCCATATTAAGCTAGATCATTTCGAAGAGTTGCGTTAACAAAATAACATAGAAATTTGGAAACATTAAATTAAAATTATATAATATTCAAATATTTTAGAAATAAAATAAAATTAGACCCCAAGTCTGTTCTGTCAACGATTATGCTGGTCTAAGTAATTGTTTGTTTGTTTTAGTATCCAGAAGCCATGAGTTGTTAACTCTTAGGCTCGGTATTATGGATATCGCAACCTTTCGGCCTTCATTCCATTGTAAATACCGTAAATCTGGGAGAAATGTGGCTTTTCTGCCTACCCCCGGGATTGAACCCAGACCACAAGGAGTTCGTCACCCGGTTACCGCGCAATCCGGTTTAGCCAACTACGCTAGAGAGCCGGGCGTCTAAGTAATTAAGCGCAACTGCATCAAATTACTAAATAATAGCTATTGAACATTAATTAGTTAAACTACAACACATATGAAAATATCCTTAAATATCCAAGTCATATTACATAACAAAATCACAGGTTAGTTTTTATATGAATGCTATAATACCTACGCAACTTTTAAAAAGTAAAACCACATTAAAATACTAACCAGCAGTAAAATAACCAAAAGAAGTTAAAAACAGGTGTCCATTGTTTTGTTCTTTAAAAAAGTCACATTAGATTACAAAGATACCTTTTGAAACCTGAGCTACAGTAAACAACAAATGTATCTTTAAAAAAAAAAACACACAAAACTATATTAAATAACAACAACAACAAAAAAATTTAAAAATTTTAAAAAACCATGCAACATTATATAATTGAGTTGAGTTAAGAGGTGATCAGTAATCAATTATTATTCCTTACGTCCTTCTTAGGACGTAATTTTTTGTTATTTGAAGCCCCAGTCTGGCTTTGCCAGGGGCCGCAATATAGGCAGGCCATCAATTTGGCCAATTGTCTGAACGCGGTTTCTGGGACCTCTCCACGGTGATCCTCATCCGTATGGTGGCACTTTGTGTCATCGGGTGTTTATTGCTTGTGTGATGTCCTAGTGGGGTAGAAAGTCAGTCAGTCAGTCAGAGGTGATCAGTTAAGAATTGTCATGATTGCACTCGGGGCATCCACTCCCCCTCCCTCCCCCCTACCCCCCCCCCCCCCCCCCAATGCAGCAACCAGCGACGAGTTCCGATGTTACCAGTGGAAGACTAGTTGTATGTCGTCGGTCTTGCCTCTCCCCGAGTGTCGACCAGATCCCAGGTTGCATAACTAAGTTATATTAGGTAAGTAAGCCAGGTTAAACTATTAACTAACTACATTGTGAATATGCTACAGTACAATAATAAATCTAATGTATCTAACGGAGCTACATTTTGTGTCTACGTTCCCAGTGTGGGTTCTGTCCTGGGGACACGGGCTAACAATTAGGGTGCTTCAAACAACTACGCCACATAACGCAACTAAGTCTTATTACATAGGCTTGGAATTGTCCATCAAATACCTTCGAACTATTTGAACCACATTTAAAACATTCAATACTAAAATTGTATGAGGCAGATCAAGACTTTAGATACTGAAACTACATTATTCAAACTCTTCTTCTTGATTGTATCTCCCAAAGTGTAAGGAGCATGAGCCCTCACTATCTCCCACACACTTCTTCATTGTATCTCCTAAAGTGAAAGAAGCATGAGCCCTCACTATCTCCCTCACACTTCTTCATTGTATCTCTCAAAGCGAAAGAAGCATGAGCCCTCGAATATCTCCCACACCCTTCTTCATTGTATCTCCCAAAGTGAAAGAAGCATGAGCCCTCACTATCTCCCTCACACTTCTTCATTGTATCTCCCAAAGTGAAAGAAGCATGAGCCCTCACTATCTCCCACACACTTCTTCATTGTATCTCCCAAAGTGAAAGAAGCATGAGCCCTCACTATCTCCCTCACACTTCTTCATTGTATCTCTCAAAGTGAAAGAAGCATGAGCCCTCGAATATCTCCCTCACACTTCTTCATTGTATCTCCCAAAGTGAAAGAAGCATGAGCCCTCACTATCTCCCTCACACTTCTTCATTGTATCTCTCAAAGTGAAAGAAGCATGAGCCCTCGAATATCTCCCTCACACTTCTTCATTGTATCTCTCAAAGTGAAAGAAGCATCAGCCCTCACTATCTCCCTCACACTTCTTCATTGTATCTCCTAAAGTAAAAGAAGCATCAGCCCTCGACTATCTCCCACACCCTTCTTCATTGTATCTCTCAAAGTGAAAGAAGCATCAGCCCTCACTATCTCCCTCACACTTCTTCATTGTATCTCCCAAAGTGAAAGAAGCATGAGCCCTCACTATCTCCCTCACACTTCTTCATTGTATCTCTCAAAGTGAAAGAAGCATGAGCCCTCACTATCTCCCTCACACTTCTTCATTGTATCTCTCAAAGTGAAAGAAGCATGAGCCCTCGAATATCTCCCACACACTTCTTCATTGTATCTCTCAAAGTGAAAGAAGCATGAGCCCTCGAATATCTCCCACACACTTCTTCATTGTATCTCCTAAAGTAAAAGAAGCATCAGCCCTCGACTATCTCCCACACCCTTCTTCATTGTATCTCCCAAAGTGAAAGAAGCATGAGCCCTCGAATATCTCCCACACACTTCTTCATTGTATCTCCCAAAGTGAAAGAAGCATGAGCCCTCACTATCTCCCTCACACTTCTTCATTGTATCTCTCAAAGTGAAAGAAGCATGAGCCCTCACTATCTCCCTCACACTTCTTCATTGTATCTCTCAAAGTGAAAGAAGCATGAGCCCTCGAATATCTCCCACACACTTCTTCATTGTATCTCTCAAAGTGAAAGAAGCATGAGCCCTCGAATATCTCCCACACACTTCTTCATTGTATCTCTCAAAGTGAAATAAGCATGAGCCCTCGAATATCTCCCACACACTTCTTCATTGTATCTCCTAAAGTAAAAGAAGCATCAGCCCTCGACTATCTCCCACACCCTTCTTCATTGTATCTCTCAAAGTGAAAGAAGCATCAGCCCTCACTATCTCCCTCACACTTCTTCATTGTATCTCCCAAAGTGAAAGAAGCATGAGCCCTCACTATCTCCCTCACACTTCTTCATTGTATCTCTCAAAGTGAAAGAAGCATGAGCCCTCACTATCTCCCTCACACTTCTTCATTGTATCTCTCAAAGTGAAAGAAGCATGAGCCCTCGAATATCTCCCACACACTTCTTCATTGTATCTCTCAAAGTGAAAGAAGCATGAGCCCTCGAATATCTCCCACACACTTCTTCATTGTATCTCCTAAAGTAAAAGAAGCATCAGCCCTCGACTATCTCCCACACCCTTCTTCATTGTATCTCCCAAAGTGAAAGAAGCATGAGCCCTCGAATATCTCCCACACACTTCTTCATTGTATCTCCCAAAGTGAAAGAAGCATGAGCCCTCACTATCTCCCTCACACTTCTTCATTGTATCTCTCAAAGTGAAAGAAGCATGAGCCCTCACTATCTCCCTCACACTTCTTCATTGTATCTCTCAAAGTGAAAGAAGCATGAGCCCTCGAATATCTCCCACACACTTCTTCATTGTATCTCTCAAAGTGAAAGAAGCATGAGCCCTCGAATATCTCCCACACACTTCTTCATTGTATCTCCTAAAGTAAAAGAAGCATCAGCCCTCGACTATCTCCCACACCCTTCTTCATTGTATCTCCCAAAGTGAAAGAAGCATGAGCCCTCGAATATCTCCCACACACCTCTTCATTGTATCTCCCAAAGTGAAAGAAGCATGAGCCCTCGACTATCTCCCACACACTTCTTCATTGTATCTCCCAAAGTGAAAGGAGCATGAGCCCTCGAATATCTCCCACACACTTCTTCATTGCATCTCTCAAAGTGAAAGAAGCATGAGCCCTCGAATATCTCCCTAACACTTCTTCATTGTATCTCCCAAAGTGAAAGAAGCATGAGCCCTCACTATCTCCCACACACTTCTTCATTGTATCTCTCAAAGTAAAAGAAGCATGAGCCCTCGAATATCTCCCTCACACTTCTTCATTGTATCTCCCAAAGTGAAAGGAGCATGAGCCCTCGACTATCTCCCACACAATTCTTCATTGTATCTCCCAAACCGAAAGAAGCATGAGCCCTCACTATCTCCCACACACTTCTTCATTGTATCTCTCAAAGTGAAAGAAGCATGTGCCCTCGAATATCTCCCACACACTTCCTTATTGTATCTCCTAAAGTAAAAGAAGCATCAGCCCTCGACTATCTCCCACACACTTCTTCATTGTATCTCCCAAAGTGAAAGGAGCATGAGCCCTCGAATATCTCCCTCACACTTCTTCATTGTATCTCCCAAAGTGAAAGGAGCATGAGCCCTCGACTATCTCCCACACACTTCTTCTTCTCTGGTCCTGTTCTGCTTTCAGAGTCAGGTTTCACAAGGCATCAAATGCGAGCCTTGGTATGTGCTATGTACTTAGAGTCCATCGCTTGTGTGGTCGACCTCTGCCTCTATGTCCGTTGTTTCTACGTGACAGGGCTGTATATTGTGCACTATCTGGTTGCAGTCTTGACACATGTCCGAACCATTAATAACTCCATCAAGACTTCATCATGTGTGTGTGTGGTGTGTGTGTGTGAATGTGTGTGTATGTGTGTTTCACGTTTCTCCCTTTAGGCATAGCAGACTATAATATTGACGCCGATGGATTGAAAGAGCCCTTTCAGGATTTAAATCTAACAGGAGTTAATCCCAGAAACTATTCAAACCGTATGAAACAATTATATTAGAAATTGTTGCTATTTCTACACTGTCTGAGACATGCAGGAGTTTGAGGGAATGAAAGGTCAGATTTTTTGCTACAAAAGCGATAGCCACATGAACACGTGTACTAGACAAAACAAAGAAGGCATTCTAATGACTATTTATAAACGAATGCTGACAGAAGACACGAGGTTAGATTAAACAACATGTGTATAAATTTGTGGACAAGGAATTAGGATCGAATCAGGAAAGGAGGAATGTGTGAGGGGAAGAGAAAGACGAATTTATAATCAGTGCGCTAAGCGAACAGTTGGCATCTATGCCTTAAGAAATTTGCGGGAGACGGAGCACCTTTGGGTGTGCCCGATATGCTATGATTTCGATGTTAACCCAGTAAAATCAGTAAATTTTTGTATTTCCTAGAGAGTTGCCCTGGGGTAAGGCTAGACGCTCGCCTGCCACCACGAAGGTCTAAGGATTAAATCTCACTCGGGCAGACATTTAAAAAATAATTGTGGCTCCCAGGTGGAGTAACCTGACATTGATACAGAGAAATGAACTGAGAAGTAAACGCAGCTGTGGTAATGATTACATTACCTATCGAGAACCAAATGGTTAATAAACATAGACTTCGAACAATGTGCCCGATGCTCGTAAGACGAGAAAGGGTCCTTTACTTATTGTATTTGTGCTATTTCCAGCAGTCACTCCCATGTCTTACAATATTATTATCGCCTCTAATTCTCCTCTCACCGTGCCGTTAATCTTCTTTTCTCGTATCCCTATTGTGTCTCAGCAAAAACAAAAACAAAACAAAAACAGCTCCATATGTAAGGTATCTTAAAAAACTAATTAACGCGAAATACATAATCTACATTCAAAGACTAAATAACATAAAATCTTTAAGCTACGTTAAGTAGCTAAATCGCAAAAAAAAAAAATATCAATCTTGTTTTTAACTAACTAAAGCGCGTTAAAAAACGAAGACTAAATATCTAATATAAATTCAGTAACTAAAGCGCGTTAAATAACTAACACTAAATATCTAATCTAAATTAACTAACTAAAGCACGTTAAATAACTAAGACTAAATGCCTAATCTATATTCATTAACTAAAGCACGTTAAAAACTAACACCAAATACCTAATCTATTTTCACTAACTAAAGCACGTTAAATAACTTAAACCAAATAACTAATCTATATTGACTGACTAAAGCACGTTAAACAACTAACACTAAATATGTAATCTATTTTCACTAACTAAAGAACTTTAAATAACTAACACTAAATATCTAATATATATTCATTAACTAAAGCACGTTAAAAAATTAAGACAAAATACCTAATCTATGTATTCACTAACCAGAGCACGTTAAATAACATATATATTTATAAACTACGTGGAATATTTAATTTAATTAAATAACTAATTAGTTATTACCCAAATTACAATAAAAATCAATGTACAAATATGTTTGTGTAAAGATTCAAATGTACGGCTACTTTACCAGAAAGCATGTCTGCTAGCTACAAAACCGCCACCGTTTCTTTACTACAAGACCTGCAATTTAATTTCGGCCAGAGTATTCACCTTTCTGTCCATTCATTCGTCCATGTGTGTCCACTTCTTCCTGGGTGATATTTCGTGTATCACTGGTATGTTTCACTTTAAGTGCTTTTTAAGTTCAGCAACTGATAAAAATTACCTGCAGTATTTCAGTCTAGATAAATGTTATTTTAACGAGTGCATTTATGGATAAATTTTACTCCCTGAGTCCCAGATAAACATTATTTAGAGCTAATTGACTACCAGATAAATATCACTACTATTGATGTTTCTGACCACGAAATAAATTTTACATTAAATGTTTCCCTGCCATATAAATATTCCGTCGATTCCTCCCCCCCCCCCCCCCACCCCCCCCTTCTTCCGGATTTAATTGCTTCATTCTTTTTTTTAAAAAGAACGTTATTTAAATGTCTTGATTTCTATAAAACAAATTCTCTAGCTCCTTGTCTCCTTTCAGGCAATCTCTCGAAACTAACTCGTGTTGAGAACAGTCTTTCTCTATAAGTACATGAGGTTTCAGGGCCAGTTATATTATGATATCTTACTTACTTTTTCCTTCCACGTATGCCGTTAAGCGTTGTGGGGAGATGCAAGTTCCTGTCATAAGCAAGGCGGGCTATTTATCTCCTTTCTAATTTTCGTAGCAATAAAAAATCCACTGCCGGCTTGCTAGGCCAGTCGCAGTTTAAGGGAAAATCTGACCAGATGGACCCCATCCCATCTGGCGAGCCAGAGCCTCGTTCGCCTGTGGCCTCACGGCCACAGTTTCCCGGTCTGCACCACTGGGAGGAGAGGTTGACTTATGTGTACTGTGGGTCATCGGCAGGCTACTAATTTTCACTTTTCACCTCTCCTAAGAGAAGCTAGCCGACCCCAACCCTGCTGGATGCAGAGCCAGGCACAGTCCACATCTTGCAGACCATTATGATATCTATTTAGCATATTTCTTCTTTGAGACTCAGTTCTAAATCTGTCCACAATCCTTTTCTTCTGTGTCCATATTTGGCATTTTTCTTCTCTGAGACGCAGTTCTTAATCTGTCTACAATCCTGTTCTTCTGTGTCCATATTTGGCATTTTTCTTCTCTGAGACTCCGTTCTTAATCTGTCCACAATCCTGTTCTTCTGGGTCTATATTTACGATCTAATTTTCCCTCTCCATGCAGTTGGATCAATGATATCCTGCTCATGTGAATCCACAACAATAACTGTATCATTCGTGCCCCGTTTGCACACATCTTTAAATCAAAGCAGAATGCAACCCCTATGTCCTCTACCTATGTATAATTTACCAAACAAGATGTAGAGACTCCACCATCCTCCAATCTCCAAGTGTGTCGTAGCTGTCTGAGCCTTCTAAGAAAGCTGTTGTGATACCTGCTCTTCTCGATATCTCCTTGTTTGTAATGTTGTCTTCCACCTAATGTCAAGCAGACATAGCATGTGAAAGCTAGTTAACCGTTT
>CAJHNH020000433.1:479536-499536 GCA_905116865.2 Candidula unifasciata | reverse complement strand
GAATTAATATCACGGCTCCAACACGGCCGCTCCAACACTGATAATTCAACTGACCTGAGTGAAGATTAGATGTTTTGTTTCGAGGAATAAAGCTGGGCCATTATAAAGTGTCAGTGCGGATATGTTAGCGAGCCCGGGGGGGATCTGCAGACATCTAATCTTTATCTACTCTTACTGGATGACTTTATACATTAGTAGCATCTGCAGAATATCAGCCTTATTTAAACTGAGCTAATCTGTGGAAAAATAACCTTAAACTACTCATTTAATTACCGTATCTATTTGATAAAGAAAGAATATAGGCATGCATGTTTTGTTGTAGAAATACAATGTGTAACTAGTCTTTTCTGAATGGTTCTACACAAGTGAAATGGATTTGCAAGTCTGTTAGACAACGAGAGAAGATGCTTGACAGTCTGGTTGCATGGCATGGAGGTGTGTCAGCACACGAACTGATACATGCTGCAGGAGATCGCAGATTGTGGAAAGGCATGATCGCCCACGCGAGTCGGCGAAGCACCCGATGATGATGCTGAGTTTGTTCAATGTTACCCTGCAGAGTCGCAGGAAGAAATTTTCTTTTTCTTTTCTTCGTCTTCACTAGCTGTAAACTCTGATGGTAAGTTTTAGTTCTTCGGCCCCCCTCTAGACTTTAGCCTTGTTCCAGAAACTGAGTGCTTGGTGCACGTACGTTTTACAAATCGGACTTATTTGTGTGCAGACGGTTCGTTGTCTGTCGGGCAGATACACTCCGACTTTCAAGGAAGCTCCCAATTAGTCGATTTATACGGCATGCTTGTTGGGGAGGCAGTAGATCTATTCTTGTTTTATCCCTGGATGGGGCCTCAGAACCCACACTGAGAGTATGAAGTCTCACAAGAAGCTGAATCATTGTTATTTCTTCGTGCTTTTACAAAACAAGGGAAAAGGGAACGGTCATGATATGGACGGAGTATTACAAGAAGCTGGTTGGGGGGGGGGGGGGGGGGTGTTCGATCATGATATGGACGAAGTATTACAAGAAGCTGGTGGGGGGGGGGGGGGGGGGGGGGGGTGTCGATCATGATATGGACGAAGTATTACAAGAAGCTGGTTGGGGGGGGGGGGTGGTCGATAATGATATGGACGAAGTATTACAAGAAGCTGGTTGGGGGGGGTATGGGGAAGCAGCTGTTGGGGGGGGGGGGGGGAGGTGTGTTTGAGTGTTCGATCATGATATGGACGGAGTATTACAAGAAGCTGGTTGGGGGGGGGGGGGGTGTTCGATCATGGATATGGACGGAGTATTACAAGAAGCTGGTTGGGGGGGGGGGGTGGTCGATAATGATATGGACGGAGTATTAAAAGAAGCTGGTGAGGGGAGGGTTGGGGTTTGCATTCGATAGTGATATGGATGCAGTATAACAACAAGCCAGTTTTTTTTTGGGGGGGGGGGAAGTTTGGGCGGGGGTGGAGGGTGGGTGGCTTGTAATAGATCTAGATGAAGCATGACAAGAAACTAATTAACTGCTTGTTTGTGTGCTTGTATTTAAAAGAAACAGGGAGAAAGGGGGGGGGGTGGGGGTGGTTATGAGTGTATCGTAAATCTATGCAGAGATACAGTGATACAGTACAGATCTGACAAGGAGAACTCACTGGGGACCTGAGAATGAGTTCAGTTCTTCTTATCAGAAATTCCTCTTTTCACATAAAAGTTTAAGCCAGGAATAATCGCCGGGGATAAAACAAATTGTTCTCCACAACAGAAATTAACCACATCCGAGACCGCGTTAAGCACGTCATATAGGTCTGAGGCAGTTAGTTTTGTGCTAGATTGCCTCCTCACAGCGCTTGTGTACTTGCTAGGTTGCTGTCTAGGTGGCTGTCTCTGAGGTTGTCTTCGTCTCACTTTAAGTAAAGGTCTCTGTTTAACGCATTGAGATGTGACGAGAATGTGTTGTTAACTCCATGAAAAATGATTTGTCCCATTTCTCGTTTGTCGTCTCTTCTTCCCGGACAATCTTCCGAGACTAGGTAGTCCTAGGAATTCAGAATAATTTGTTTAAATCATAAACATATCTACCGACTGACCTAAGAATAAGCTAACTCGAAATGACGACACGGCAATGAGATTTGAACCCATGACAACATGATCTCCACTGGAGTACATGTACCATTATTACTAACACAACATTTAAAAACATTGCTTGTGCATATGACATATTATTCGTTTAATTTTTTAAAAAAAAAATTTAATTTTTTTAATGGGAGCTACCTTAGGTAGTATCCTAAATGTGTGTCCTGCAACACTGCTGGTTCTGGTATTCTATAGTAAAGTAACGTAGACAAGTTGTTCTCATTATAACACTTCGGTATAGGTGCTAAACGCCTAGAACTATTGACTCATTGGTACTGAATAGGCGATGTTGTCAAACTCGCATTCAAGCTCTAGGCAATATTACCTATACATATTCGCCCAGATGAAGATTAGAACTTAAGACTGCGGATCCGGCAAGCAAGGATCTAGCCACTGTGCCACCTCGACTCTCATTATTTGGTACATAAACATGTAGAGAAGGCTTAGATGAAAGGCAAGACGGACATATAATCAGACTGACATAAACACCACTGGTATTGTAACTCTGCGCTGGCTGCTGAAGATGTGGACGAAGCGCTTATGGAAATGCCCTGAGTGCCACAATGTCGGTTCTTGAATCAAATCAACTCATAAAACGTAGCTAGAAGGAGAGGGGCTAAACTATAGTACTTCAGAGAAACGTGGATCAATATCTGATCTCTTCGTGGTCAGATTGGTGTACCCAAGAGTACGTTTGGAGATTGAGTTTCTACAGCGGACTCCGAGTGCGCCGACACTTGCGCGCATAATTATGAGTTATGTTGCCAGTCTGGCCAGCAGGAACTGTCAAACACTCATGACAGCAACGTCTTCAATGTCCGGCCGGACAAATTTTCCGAGGTCTTCTGTCCAAACATCAAGCCGGCCATTCTTGTTTAGCTTTCTGTCAGACACTCGCTGGTATAAGAATCCATCTCATTAGGAACGCCGCCGCCTAGGAGAGCCATAACAATCTCTGGTGACAGAAGCCATCTAGTGAACCCCAAGCCTTGTCGTCGTCGTCTCCGGTTGTGGAGCATCCGGCCTGTAATGGCTATGTTGATGTTTGTCGAGGTGTTACAGTGTTTAGCACGTTCGGCGTTGAAAGCTGGCAAACTCTGGCATGGCAACATTGAGAAAGTGCAGGAAGATGCAATCTCCGTCTCTGTTTATTGGCTTTCTGCGACATGTTATCATACTCCTCGACTTTGGGATCACAACTTTGATGAAATGTAAACATGACTGAGAGCTGCGTATAGTTCAAGCATACGTCTAGTCGCTGTTTATGGTGTGTGGGGAATTAGGGAAGGGTGGAAATGTATCAAAACGACCGATGAGAAGTGTGTCCCACATCAATCCTTTTAGCGACAGGCATCTCTGGCTGATGACTACTGACTATTGTTCTTCGGGTAATTGGGTATTCTTTCTATGTGGACCTTTTACTAATCAGAAAGGGGCGAGTGACGTTCAATCCCACCACAACCGCACAACCAGCCTTTACCACCCGCTAACAAACAATAACACCACTCGGACCAGAAACCACCTTCGGTAGTCGATAGTCAAAGAGTTATATTAGGCCCTTTGACTACAGCCGGGTTAGGGCTTTAGATAACACATTCACTCCCCACTTCCCCAACAAATTACGTCCCATATTAGGATGATTCGTCGTGGTGACTGATTGACTGACTTTCTACCCCACCAGGACATCACACAAACGATAAACACCCGATGACACAAAGTGCCACCATGCGGATGAGGATCGCCGTGGAGAGGTCCCAGAAACCGCGTTCAGACATTTGGCCATATTTATGGCCTGCCTATATTGCGGCACCTGGCAAAAGCCACAGTAGGGCTTCAAATGACAAAAAATTTCGTCCTGAAAAGGACGAATTACTCTGGTTTCTCTTCACAACGCATAAATCTTTCGTCGTGGTTGTCAAACTCTGATTTAGAAAAAGAATCCCTTTCTTTTTAAACTAGAGACAGAATAAACAGATTCGCGTCGCTACGTGTACACAGAAACTACAACAAACACAACAAATTGACAATTTTCTATTGCCTTATAGGCAGTCAATCCGTCACTAAATCAATTACTTGCTGCTACCAAACTCATCTGCCCCTTTCACTATCAATACAGTATTATTAAAGACAAGAAGTTTCGTCCGTATTGATCTCCCCTGACGGACAGGGCCATTACTTAGATGCAGTACCTCCCAGTACCTCCGTCAAGTTCAGCCATGAAATTGTTTTTGCTGGGTTGTCTTACAACTCCCGACTACCAACAATAAGAGGACATGGTGAGCTGGAAAAAAAAAACCGGTTAGTTTTATCACCCACTAGACGCCATGTGTACGAATCTTATCCGAAACACAAATATGGCGTTTGAAAACAAGGGGAGTTGACTCTTGGTATCTTAAAAAAATGGTACATAATCCAGTAGCAGATTCTGACTTAGTACGAACGTAGAGAGGATTGGTTCAGAGTTTAGAAGCAACGACCTTACAAACATAAGTCTGGAGGTTAAACCTGGCTGGTGCAGCCGTTAGGGATGCCCTGACTATAACTTCTCTGGGAGTTGAACCAGGTATCTGAGATCTGCCTTGTTGGTCCCTCCCCCCGACTTATATTTTTTGTCTGTTTGTCTGTCTGCCTGTCTGTTTATCGATGAGCGAGGGAGACAGACAGACAGATAAACAGACAGACAGACAGATCAACAGACAAAGAGATCGACAGACAGACAGACAGACAGACAGACAGACAGACAGACAGACAGACAGACAGACAGACAGACAGACAGACAGACAGACAGACAGACAGACAGACAGACAGACAGAGGTAGGTAGGTAGGTAGGTAGGTAGGTAGGTAGGTAGGTAGGTAGGTAGATAGATAGATAGATAGATAGATAGATAGATAGATAGATAGATAGATAGATAGATAGATAGATAGATAGATAGATAGATAGATAGATAGATAGATAGATAGATAGATAGATAGATAGATAGATAGATAGATAGATAGATAGATAGATAGATAGATAGATAGATAGATAGATAGATAGATAGATAGATAGATAGATAGATAGATAGATAGATAGATAGATAGATAGATAGATAGATAGATAGATAGATAGATAGATAGATAGATAGATAGATAGATAGATAGATAGATAGATAGATAGATAGATAGATAGATAGATAGATAGATAGATAGATAGATAGATAGATAGATAGATAGATAGATAGATAGATAGATAGATAGATAGATAGATTGATAGATAGATAGATATATATATATATATATATATATATATATATATATATATATATATATATAGAGAGAGAGAGAGAGAGAGAGAGAGAGAGAGAGAGAGACCTTTAATTTTCAAAGAAGTACAAACTGGTCATGCAAGCCCTACATGTTTGTTTATTTGTGTTTCTGTGTTACTGACACAGTTGCACGACTGTTATGATGGTGCCCAACTGTGTATTGAAATACTTGCTATATGTTGTACCAATGACTGCGGGACATCGTCTGATTATTTTATATAATTAGAAAGGTCGCTGAAGGACTTTCAAGTAGGTCAGGGCTATCAGTGTAGGGAATATTGGTTGAACTCTGAAGTCAACTGAAATCGAACAAAATGGTGGAATACTGTATTCATCTGAAACACAGAGAAGAAATGTCACATGTTTCCCATTACCGAGTCTCTGCTGTATATATATATATCTATATATATACGCTTCCTCAAAGCGCAAAGCCTTGCTCTGGATTAGGATGCAAAAGAGTAGGTAATGTACACTGAGGGATTCGTAGGGGTGGCCTATAGTCATTTGACTGTAGTCATTGAAACTTTTGCATCAGGATAGTACTTGAATTATTAAATCTAAGCTATAAATCTATAGATTATTAGCTATATTCAGTTCTCGATTCATACTATCACAAGAACTCTATACATCTAAAGATTATTTGTTCATCTTGTTGTCAGTTTAAGCCAACACAAGCCACCGTTGCATGAGAATAACACTAGAATTATTGAGTCTTTAATTTATCGAGAGATAACTTGGGAACATCTTGTTGTCAGTTTAAGCCAACACAAGCCACCGTTGCATGAGAATAATACTAGAATTATTGAGTGTTTAATTTGTCTAGTGATAACATGAGAGCATCTTGTTGTCAGTCTTCCCCAACTGTCAGCATTGTTGCATCAGATTAATACTAGAAGCCTTGTCTGCAATATATATGACAAATATAAGGGACGACTTGTGGCCAGTTTACAAGAACCGTAGCCACTGCTGCGTTAGGCAACACTTGAATCACTGTCTGTGTTATATCTATAAATCATTATGGATACCTTGAAGTCTGTTTAAATCTTCCAAACTCACGTTTGCATCAGGATAACACTCATATTATTAGGTTTTGAAATATATTTATAAATATCGTATAACTAAACCCCAAATTGGCAACAATGAACCTCTTTTACTACAGTAAAATAACGGGAAATGCAATGGTACGTACATGTATACTACAGAGTTCAGTAGAGGGAAAGAAGCAGACCAAGAAAGACCTGGACTCAGACCTTGATTGACTGGACAGGTTTTAGGCATGCAATCATGAAGTCCATGTCCATTACACCTGACCGTCAAAGACCTTGATTGACTGGACAGTTCTTAGGCATGCAGTCATGAAGTCCATGTCCATTACACCTGACCGTCAAAGACCTTGATTGACTGGACAGGTTTTAGGCATGCAATCATGAAGTCCATGTCCATTACACCTTCCCGTCAAAGACCTTGATTGACTGGACAGTTCTTAGGCATGCAATCATGAAGTCCATGTCCATTACACCTGACCGTCAAAGACCTTGATTGACTGGACAGTTTTTAGGCATGCAATCATGAAGTCCATGTCCATTACACCTGACCGTCAAAGGTGGAGGGAGCTGATCAATCAGTCACAGCAACTGGTGACTCGACGACACGCAGTGTTCCGGGAGGATGATGATGAATATATCTAGAGATTGCTTGGGAACATCTTCAAGCCAGTTTGCACCATCCGAAGCCACTTTTGCATCAGGGTAACTCTTAATTTATTGAGTCTGTGGAAGATTAATGGAAGTCGATAATACAAACTGTTGTTTTCTCCTCCTCGTGGACGGATTCGATTCTGCAATATAGCTGTCTAACATCTGATTCTCTAATCTCGTCTGGAACCACACACAAAAAAGGCCAAGTAGACTTACACGACCACCCAGTCGAAGTGATTCCGATTGCGATTCTTGATAATGAATGGGCTCGAGGACGGGACCCAAAGCTCACTAGAGACTACTAACACGCCATTGTTCTGTGTCCTATAGTCTTTGGAGAAGCCCACAGTGGCAATGATTTCATGGCACACCAGTTTGACCTGAGACCACTCAGACTTCGCACTGTCCTCGAGTGCTCCCCGAAATTTACCGAAAAGAGGGACTCTGAATTGCTTGGTAATTTCAAGTCAGTACTTTTCTAAACGAGGCGATTACCAGGCGCTGTTTGACTATTTTACAAAGGAAGTCAATTCTTTTAGTCTCGCTTTTCGGAGATTGCGAGTGTGAGTAATTAGAGATGACAGTGGGTCGTGGACTAGTGTTTGTCCTTTTTGGTTGCTCTGTGACGCTGATTATATTACCTCGTGTGCTGAATGGTCCTTGCAGACTTTAGCTGGTGGAGAAGGGTAGGGTCTCCGAGGCTAGGCGGTCAAGCCTTTGTCCTTGCGTTCTAGAGATCGTGGGTTTGTTTTCGGTCTCTGACTTATGTTTTGTTGGTGCATTTTTGGGGAGACATTGGAGACCTTCGGTGGAGCTAAAGGGCTAGTATTTTGTGCGACGTTGGTGACATCACGCTCAGCTCAATTTCTTTTTCTTTTTATTATTATTGTTATTATTATTATTATTATTATTATTATTATTATTATTATTATACGAGAAGAAGATGAATTGAAGGAGTCACTGATACCTTGAGACTGCACACCATCACGGCATTTCAACCGACTGAGTGCGCCCTGGCTTGGCTGCGGATTATCTCTGATGAACTGCAACTCCTAGCGGCATCAGCAGATTTTGACAACAACAACAACAACAAAAACAGTGCCGGCACCATTTAGACATCTTTTTTAGTGCTACTGTTCATCATCATTATCATCCCGTAACACTACTTGTCACTGGGTCACCAGTCTCACTTGAATGTCTGATCAGCTCTCTCCACCTTTGGCGGTCATCTGCGATAGACGTACTGGTTGCATGCCTGAGGCCTGCCAGTCAGTCAGGTTCTATAGCCAGGTCTTTCCTGATCTGCCTCTTATCCTCTTTCCCTCTACAAAGCCCAGCAGTATTGTTTTTGAGAGGCCGTTAGATCTTATTGCATCTACGCTACTGTTAGATACTTTATAGTAAGTACTGGCACCGCTGTTAGATACTTTATGGTGAGTACTGACACCGCTGTTAGATACTTTATAGTGAGCACTGGCACCGCTGTTAGATACTTTATGGGGAGTACTGGCACCGCTGTTAGATAATTTATAGGGAGTACTGGCACCGCTGTTGTTAGATACTTTATGGTAAGTACCGGCACCGCTGTTAGATACTTTATAGTGAGTACTGGCGCCGCAGTTAGATACTTTATGGTAAGTACTGGCATCGCTGTTAGATACTTTATGGTGAGTACTGGCACCGCTGTTAGATACTTTATGGTGAGTACTGACACCGCTGTTAGATACTTTATGGTAAGTACTATCACCGCTGTTTAGATACTTTATAGTGAGTACTGGCACCGCTGTTAGATACTTTATGGTGAGTACCGGCAACGCTGTTTAGATACTTTATGGTGAGTACCGGCAACGTTGTTTGATACATTCTGGTGACTACTGACACCGCTGTTAGATACTTTATGGTAAGTACTCTCACCGCTGTTTAGATACTTTATGGTGAGTACTGACACCGCTGTTAGATACTTTATGGTAAGTACTGGCACCGATTTTAGATACTTTATAGTGAGTACCGGCACCGCTGTTAGATACTTTATGGTGAGTACTGGCACCGCTATTAGATACTTTATGGTGAGTACCGGCACCGCTGTTAGATACTTTATAGTGAGTACTGGCGCCGCAGTTAGATACTTTATGGTGAGTACTGGCACCGCTGTTAGATACTTTATGGTGAGTACTGGCACCGCTGTTAGATACTTTATAGTGAGTACTGGCGCCGCAGTTAGATACTTTATGGTGAGTACCGGCACCGCTGTTAGATACTTTATAGTGAGTACAGGCACCGCTGTTAGATACTTTTTGGTGACTACTGGCACCGCTTTTTAATACTTTATGGTAAGTACTGGCACCTCTGTTAGATACTTTATGGTAAGTACTGGCACCGCTGTTAGATACTTTATGGTAAGTACTGGCACCGCTGTGAGATACCTTATAGTAAGTACCTGCGCCTGTTATTCTTGAGAGAAAAAAAAATAACTGCTAGTTACTAAACGTATTATCATTTATTACTAATCAGAAAGAAGTCTGCGGTTTAGAACCATATTTCTAAGCACACATGGAGAAAAACGGAAGTAACTTTGCTCCTGAAACCACCGGGTGTGTTCCATTTTTCTCTGCACAGATTTAAAACATTCCACTTATTTAAGAGTGCGCTGCCGTAGCTATACCTGCGCCTCCAGATCCGAAAGTCGTGGATTCAAGTCCCCGTGGAGCTAGCATTGAATGAGTAGTAAGTAAAGTCCTGGAAAGTGAAGGCTGTTCGACGTACCGTTGACCACATCAGCCGCCTGAATGCCTAGAAACGGGGTTTCAGATGTATTGGGCATATAGGGCTAGACCAATATTTTATGGACCAGTCAGCATTCAGTGTGTGATGTGGTCAACAGTACACCCACATTCTTCACTGCCCAGGGCTTTAGCTGGTACTAATTTAATGCTGGGTCTACCTGGGATCCATTGTCATTTCTGTAGGAAACAAAATCAGGCTTCATTGGGATTTGAAGAAGATCGAGGAGAAGACAAAGAAGAAAAAAAGAAAAAGAAGAAGAAAAAGAAAAGAAGAAGAAGAAGAAGAAGAAGAAGAAGAAGAAGAAGAAGAAGAAGAAGAAGAAGAAGAAGAAGAAGAAGAAGAAGAAGAAGAAGAAGAAGAAGAAAATAATAATAATAATAAGAAAAAGAAGAAGAAGAAGAAGAAGAAAAAGAAAAAGAAAAAGAAGAAGAAGAAGAAGAAGAAGAAGAAGAAGAAGATTGAATTATTGTATTAATAACTGTCCGGAAATGCAGAAAGTAATCAACTCATCTTGCGTTGGTCGGTACAGCATGCGTTAATCCATTACTCACTCCACGACAAAAACAAGCGATGCAGAGAAGCGATTAGAGTGTGCCCGAAAGGTTGAACTTGTAGGATTGCTGCAGGCTGCCCGATCGATATGTACATGAACCTATGGCAGAGATCATCTTTAACAAGCCAGTTAGACATTCGAACCTCCCTAAGCTTGTAACATAATGCTTGGTAATCAGGTTTTCAGAAGCGGACCGCCGGAAACCATTTGTATTCTGCCCATTTGCTGGTTGACCCACTGGGGTGGGTGGACATTGGTTGACGCTGTGGTCGGAACGCACGGGATCAACTCCACCAGGTGATAGGTGTCTGTAAAAGGACCACTGTTTATTGAAAGATCAACTTTATCGCATTCGGACATGACCATAAGTGCTCCGATTTCCTCCTGAGTACGGTAAAAGGTATATTGGTACCTGTTAGATTAAGGTTAGCTGCGTATCCTTTACAGGGAATTGCAGAATCAACCCCAGCAGCCCCTGGTGTTGTGTGGTTTCTCTAGGCAAATTTACGTCTAGTAGTTTGCCATTGCTTCCTGGACGGTCGGCTTCTTGATACCACTGTCGAAAACAACGCAAGGCGCATGGCCCACAGCTGGGATCGAACCCGGCACCCTGGCATTACAGAGCGTTCGCATCGACTTAGCCATAGAGCAGACACCTGTTAGATTACGTACTTTTTTTTTTTTTTTAGTAAATCAATTCATTACATCAAGTTACAGCACGGTTAGTGTACGGCGAGACACTACAGTTGGCTTTTATTTTTCTTCTAGAAATAAATAATAATAAATTGTCAGTCTTAAAACTGCCCACAAAGTGTTTATTACAGTAGCGATAGAGAAAACAAATTGCCCCCCACTCCCATCCCCACCCTACACCCCCCCCCCCCCGATCCACTCCAGCGCTTTTCACAAGAACCATATGTATCGCAACATAAGTCTTCACAGGTTATTTTTGTTTTTTATTCTCTCGAGCGAATAATTATCACATGTATTTATTCTGTTCTTGTAAAAAGTTAGTTTACTTTACTGGACGTTGTAGAACCAACCCTAGCATTTTTTTTTTTTTGGCTGTTGTGTTTTTGCTAGGCAATGTTACGTTCAGTAGTTTGCCATTGCTATCTCAACGGTCAGCTTTCGGTACCACACTCAAAACCGACGCAACACAAATGGTTCGCTTCTGGAATTGAACCCGCCACCTCGGCATTACGAAGCGAGCTCACAACGCCTAAGCCACAGACGCTGGCTGTAGTTGTAAACCGAATCATCAACCGGTTTACATAATGTTGTTGTAAAATGAATCATTGCAGCTTGTATTTTCATACCATCTTAAAGCAAATCGCCAGGGGGTTGAGTGGTCTAATGGCACGACATCCCCTCGAGTGCTGGAGGTCGGGTTCAGGCCCCGGTGAAGGCAGCGATATTTTGGACTTCTAGTAATTTCCCCGGTTTCTGGGTAGTAAGACCGGACGCCCGTGTGTATTGTTGCGCACTTAAAAAATCCCCTAGCAGCTGAAAATCAAAAATTGTAGCCTAGCGGCGCTTCCCAGGCAAAGTTTGGAGTTACAGATTTACCCAAAGTATTTCAGGATCCTCGCTGGTGCTACGGAGTTCGTGCCCTGTGCTGAAATACTTCGGATTCATGCTTGAATTAGAAGTAGAACAAAGACCTTGTGGGTTACCATCGTTGTGCCATGCTGTTGATCCGTTGTTCAAAAAGAAACAGGTTAAACAGAAAGTAAGTAAGTAAAGTAAAGATCTCTTTTCACGCCATTAGGCGCATCAGGCATATGGGAGGTTAAACAGAAACCTAGGTAAATATTCGGCGACCAGCGATTTTGGAAAAAAAAAGCTTCGCAGTCGAACGAGAGTAACACCGTGGCTTAGACTGGGACCTCATCACGTAGTAATCACAAAGATAGCAGAGTGTGCACAAACATACGGCAGCCCATCTATGTTGTAGGGACGACACAATCAGGAACGCTAGGATCTATCGCAGTCCCGCCGCAACATATGGGTCAGTTGGTAATCTGTGCATGTCAAGTGACTTGTCACATAAGAATGTTGTAGTAATTCCATAATGTGCCATCCATCTCTGTTTAAAATACATATTTTTTCTTCTTAAAATCCATGCCGTGTGGCGTTGGTAGTCCAGTCTATCCTCAACCTTCTGCATTGTGTGCTTTCAATCAACTCTGACACTGACGACCCTCCATGCCATGATGTCAAACTGTCTAGAATCTGTTCTCTCGGTCTCCCCCTGCCTCTGCCACCCTCCCCCACCAATTTTCTTACTGTAAAGATGTACTCCAGTTTTCTCCTTCTCATCACATGACTAAAGAGTGTAGATTGTCTCTTTCTGATGTAGGAAATCAGTTCTCCTCGTGAGTCCATTTCTAACAAGACGTCTTCAATACTCCTGTCATCTGTCCAGGGTATTCTCATAATTCGTCCATAAAATCGCAGCTTCCAAGGAAATGTTCACTAATTTACTGTGTTCAGCATCTAGTATTAGATAAAAGGAGTTGGACAAAGTGCAAAATCAAGCGCTCAGAGTCATCACAGGAGGAATGAAATCAACCCCCATATAAGAAATGGAGAAAGCTGGGAAAACACAGGCACTGAGAGAACGCAGAGATACAAAGTTGCAAATACAAGCTGAAAAGTTCTTTAGGATGCCAGATACCCACATGAAACATATATTTCAGAACCTAGTTTTGGGACTGTTAAAAAGAAGCAGCTTTATACACCAAGCAAAATGAGTATGTAGACAAACTACTGACCTTCCAGAAATTGGTTGTCCACTTAAAAGTATTCCAGAACAAACCCCATGGAGAGAAAAGTGCAAACTAACGGTACAAATCCAGACAAATGTAAAAGGACTATTTGACAAGAAAGAGCAGGATAGTATACAAAGCAGAATTGCCACCCTCAGTTCTATTGATGAAGAATACCCACAAGAACAATGGGTTAGAGTCTATACAGATGGGTCCGCACAAAGTGCAGCTGGAAATGGTGGTGCTGGAGTGTACATCGAATTCCCAGATGGTACTAGGGATAGGTCCAGTATACCAACCGGGAAGTACTGCCATAACTATGATTCAGAAACTAAGTATAACAAGAAAGCAACAGAGAAACTGCTAAATAACAATTTTGGCTCACAGTATGTGGTAATGCTGACAGATGCAAAATCCGTACTTGAAGCACTCCAGTCTAGGAAACTACCATAATTGCAAACACTGTTGACACAACTCAGCCTTCAGCGAAGAGTCGTAATGTAATGGATACCATCACATTGTGGAGTGACTGGAAATGAGAAAGTTGATCAACTGGCAGGGTAAGGTGCGACAAAAGTGCAGACGGATGTACCAGTCACATACCACCGAAAGAAAAGAATAATTAAATCGATCAGGAAACCACCAGCCCCAGCATAAGACGACTATTTTATTATGGAAAGATCAGAACAAGTCATTATCCTCCTCCTCAGAACCGGGCACAGCCGATTACGTAACCACATGTACGCAAAATTCAAGATAGGCGTATCAGCCATGTGCACCTGTGGAAAGGTGCTCCAGACAGCAGTGCGTGTACTCCAGGACTACATCCAATTATACACATTAAGGCAAACCTTTTTGCAGGAAGAACAACAGTAGAACTCTATAAGTAAACTCTATGGACCACTGAATAAACTTACAACGACAGTGAAATGTATGCAAAAGACAAAATTGCTGATATAGACAACTTATTTCAGGCGAACGAAAGAGGAAGAAAAAGTCTAAGTCTAATTTACTAACTGTCCTTGACTAACTTCCGTAAATTAATATAGGATTTATATATAAATATATGTTTAATATTATCGACCATTTATTTTTCATTACCGTGAGTAGTTGTTTTAGAGGCCGCAGTACACCGGTTTACCCAAGGGCCTAGGGGTCCACAGTGCTGTTAAGATGACTATGATCTACCCACATCAGTTATCAGCTGCGGAAGACGGATCACTAATGGGCATGTCCCGAGTCACATCTGTTAGCCAGTTTTCTGCTCCAGGTCGACGTGACCTCCAACAAAGACTTCACCTACAAGCCACCGGAAATACCGTCTGAAAAAAATACAGTAAAAATCTCACAAATTAGAGCCGACAATGCTACTCCTTTTGAGATGCTGTTCCGGTTGGTTTCGGATTTCGTTTTCTCTTATATCTACTCTAAGCATATCTTGTTGAACAGCTGTTGTTTAGAAATAGTGTCGGGTGACGCTTCTAAAATAACAGACGCGCATATAGACAAACAACCCGAACCGTTTCTAGCGAGCATCCATCCATTGTCTGACATGCCGGCCGCAATTAGCGTGAGTTGTCTTCTCTTGCATGCAGACTCTGAAATGTCAACAATCTATACGTTTGCTTCAATCGGCTGTTGTGTAAACAGCACACAAAGATTTCACAGCCTTTCAGTATGATCCTCAGAAAAATAAAACCACAAAGTTATGTACATCACATAAACAGAAATTATAATTTGACAAATACTTGCTTTTGGGCTTGCCAAATACTAGTTTGTGAGATGTGTTTTGGAGGAAAGGCAGACCATACAAGCATAATTTGATAGCCTCAACCTTCATAGCTCATCTTGTCGTTTTATGTGAAATGAATGGTCATGGAATCTGCTAAGTCGCCTCATTTCTAGAGGGGATTCTCGTTGCCTAGTTCACCGATGTCTTCTGAGAGAACTGGTTGACTTGTGTTTGTTCGTTGGTTTGTTGTAAATCCTCAGGAAAACTGTGTTTGGGTTTTTAAGTGCCGGAAGTCCAATATGGCGTTCTAAAAAAAGGGATAATAGACACAATGCATCCCCTAACAATCATGCCGTCAAAGGCTAATAATTTGGGGTTTGCTGGAATCGGATGTTTTGGGCCGAAAGGTGCAGATGTCGCAGTCTAGCTGTAAACTATAACACAACCTGCCCCCCCCCCTTTTTTTTTTTTTTAAGGGCGAGAACAGAAGAAAAAAAAGATTGTTAAATATATATATATATATATATATATATATATATATATATATATATATATATATATATATATATATATATATTGGCGTTCTTCTGGTTTTCAAAAATGGGCCAGTGAGGCTGAGTGATCTACAGACCAACGCATCAACTGCGTGGGAACTGTGTAGCTGAGCTGAGCTGTCCTTCCCTTGGCGAAGATCATAAACCAGCAGGGTGTGCAAGATTGAAAGAATTTCACATCAGCAGATGGACCAGAACCAGGTTATCAGTCCTCTCGCACAGACGAGCTGGGATCAAGCCTAGAAATGACTAACCACTGTACTAACTACCGGACTGTCTTTGTTGTCTGTATTGACCACTTTTAGCAGTGTGCGATTGGGGTCGTGAGTCTGAGGATTTAGGGGCTCATAGCTAATGCATTCGTCACGAAAGGTGCAGATTATGTGTGTTTTTCCCTCCAAAATAGAAGAAACTACTATCCCTTACCAAGGATCGAATCCAATTCTCCCGAATGAGAGCTGAACGTTCCAACGATTTGACCATCCGTGCACATACTTGTTATACACAGTTCAACAGAGAAACCAGACAATATTGCGTCAGTCCTATTTAAATCGCTACTTATGGTTAAGCCAAGGCTAATAATTTTCCTGCACAGATTTGAACTCAACAGTCCAGACCCAGCATGACAGAAGGTTCGCTATAAGGGTTCCTACAATTTCACGCAAAATCTACATTCGTGCTCTACTTTCCTCTTATGGACCAAAGAAGGAGAATTCCAAATCAGTTTCTAAGGCACTTATGAGCTTCCCAGAGTGTGAACGTTAGCATTAGCAAACTAACGCACTATACGTTGGGCGAGAGTTTCCAAAGCTTTGTAGAACTAAGGCCTCTATGTCCATTTTACACTTAGTCCACAAACGAACGCGCGAGTCTTCTGATGCTTTCAACTCCCGTCCCCTGTTCTCAGCAATCAATTGTCTTGACGTCTGCCTCGGTGTAAAACTCCATGCATGTTCTGTTGGTGTATCATTATTATCTTCCGCTTTAAATTTGTCTTTTTTTTTTTTTTAATGGTTCCAACCGTAATTTTTATTTTATCTGCCTTTATCAGTTTCCTTTGATTGTCTGCCGAAGGTCGTGTGTTGGATATCTCCTTCTCAGCGAGGAATATTTCAGTTTGCTCTCCTGTCGATTCAGTCTAAAATGGATTTCATGAGCTCCGATGGAAAGTAAAGGCAGCCTGTGTGACAGTGAGCACGTCAATCAGCAGTAACCGTTTGCATGAAAACATAGGGGTGGCATTATTTGTCCATATATTTATCTCAGCCGACGACATTCCACAATGGACATTTTCATGCGTACTTTGTCATCTGATGCAGCAGACGCCACAAGGTACTATACTGATAGCTACTATCAGCCACTCAAAAGTACTTCTACTGACAATTACCATCAGAAACTGGTTATAATCAGCCACTCCAAAGTACCTCTGCTGACAATTACCATGAGAAACTGGTTAATATCAGCCACTCCAAAGTACCTCTATTGACAATTACCATGAGAAACTGGTTACAATCAGCCACTTCTAATTACCTCAACTGAAAATTACCATGAGAAACTGGTTACAATCAGCCACTTCTAATTACCTCAACTGAAAATTACCATGAGAAACTGGTTACAATCAGCCACTTCTAATTACCTCAACTGACAATTACCATGAGAAACTGGTTATAATCAGCTACGCCAATGTACCTCTACTGATAATGGTTACCTTGTGCAATTAGTTACAATGTCTCGCTATGTTTGCCTCAAAGATAGTACCGGCGTGCTTCAGCATGTTCATTCCGGTGTCGTGTAACTGTGTCAGAGGCTTATATTTTACCAGTTAGCCTAGTCCATAGAGCCTAGACCAGAGCCTGCAATGCCGTGTCCAGGGAGCAGAAGCACTCCACACAATCAGGATTTTTTTTAAAGACCCATTTTACTTCAGGAATATAGTGTTGGACCCATTCATCCGTGTATGACACCTTAGTAATGAAAGAGGAGAAGGAGAGGACACCGGAAAAGAAAAAGAAGAAGATGAAAAAGAAGAAAAAGAAGAAGAAGAAGAAGAAGAAGAAGAAGAAGAAGAAGAAGAAGAAGAAGAAGAAGAAGCAGAAGCAGAAGCAGAAGAAGAAGAAGAAGAAGAAGAAGAAGAAGAAGAAGAAGAAGAAGAAGAAGAAGAAGAAGAAGAAGAAGAAGAAGAAGAAGAAGAAGAAGAAGAAGAAGAAGAAGAAGAAGTAACATAAGAAGAAGAAGAAGAAGAAGAAGAAGAAGAAGAAGAAGAAGAAGAAGAAGAAGAAGAAGAAGAAGAAGAAGAAGAAGAAGAAGAAGAAGAAGAAGAAGAACAAGAAGAACAAGAAGAACAAGAAAAGAAGAAGAAGAAGTTATTTTAAAATTACTATTTTTTAAATCCTAACCTTGCCCAGTACCTTGATCTCTACTCCCTTAATAGTTTACCCATAATCTTCATATGGCTCAACTGCTCTCATTTCTGTAGGTGCAGGTCACATGCACGTCTTGAAAATCCTAATTAAAACCCGCAAATGTTTAAAATCAGCATGTTGATCTTATTACGACTCATCTGGCCCTCCCTATTCGATTTAATAACATTTATACATAAATGTATTTGGTGGGCTCTTGTGTGCTCTTTGTAGTTAACGAATTCGGAAGACAAATTATGGCTGTCTAGAAACGGAAAGAAAACAAAACAGTCTTCGGCTTCAGGCCATCAAAACGGACACTTTCTATTTTTTTTTTCTTTTAAACAAAACGTTTGTGGTTAAAGAGCTGCGCAAGGCAGACAGCTGAAGTGATACGAATTTCCCATTAATGGGGGTTTTCTTGATAACGCAAATTTGGAACAAATGTACAAGATTTATCGTGTCTCTCTGCTCTACAAAATAAAAATGTACACCAGGTGTTCTCAACTTTAAGCCTTGCTTCAGTTTCTTACTCGTTTAATTTTCCCTCTGCTTCCCACTTGTTTTTGGCAAAGGAAAGAAGTTCAACTGCTGACTGCAAATTGTAATAATTTATATGCAGTCATCATAACTGCCAGAGTGTCTTGCTGTAATTGGTCACACAAGGCTCGTTATTTAATGTCAGACAGGCCTGCGTGCCCAATTAGTAACCCTTTGAAAATAAAGTTTGTTCGTTCGTTCGTTCGTTCCCTCATTCAATTCTATCTTGTACAATTCTTCGAATTATGGATCGAATTCCGTCCGGCACCTTTGGCCTCTCAACATCGTTTGTCTCAAGGATTAAGTTCTCTTGGATGTCCCCTTTCTCCAATCCACTTGTTTCCCTAAAATCACAAAGGGGAAAATAAGAACGGTAAAATTGCCCTTTTTTTTTAAGTGAAGAAAATATTGTAGAATAAATAAATAAATAAAATTACAGGTTAAGAAAAGAATTCTTACATAAAATTACTGTAATTTTCTTTTTCACTTTCAAATGCGTTGTTTTAATATTTATTTATTGTGTGTTTATGTAAACAAAACAAATGTATGTATCCGCTGCTCGCATTCTGTATTATTGCGATGCAGTTTATATTTAAAAAATTGTCATTTCCACTGTGGAGGTTTCCTGCGGTGTATTTAATGCTGTCCTAATAATTAATAAATGAACCCACAATTGTTTCTAACAATTATTTTCACGGTGCTAATCACATACCACATTCTGCAATCCATGAGAATGGTATAGACCTTAGTAAATATCTCCAGTCTACGCGCACATCCGTTTTACAGATACTGTTTATTTGTATGCAGACTGTTAATTATTTCTCTATCGGGTAAATGCACTTTGACCACCCATAATCAGACGGCATTTACGACATGTCTTTAAGGAGGACAATGGATCTGTCCTGGGTCACGGAATCCCACGAGGAGGACAATGGGTCTGTCCTGGGTCACGGAATCCCACGAGGAGGACAATGGGTCTGTCCTGGGACACGGAATCCCACGAGGAGATCGATACATTTTACGACTTTCCGTGTAATTCCCGGGCTGTATTTCGTGTCGAGGAGAAAGTACAGAGACAGTGTCCGAGTGAAGGATATCGCAACAAAGCGACTTATCAGGGTTGTGTGAAACTGTATACCTGGGCCGAACATCCTAGTGCAGAGCATAAGACAACGTGCAAATCGAATTTTTCATTAAGAGCGACTGTACAAGAAGAAGAAGAAAAGAAGAAGAAGAAGAAAAAAAAAAAGAAAGAAGAAGAAGAAGAAGAAGAAGAAGAAGAAGAAGAAGAAGAAGAAGAAGAAGAAGAAGAAGAAGATGACGATAATGAGGAGGAGGAGGATAGTGAGGAGAAGGAGGAAGAGGAAGAAGAAGAAGAAGAAGAAGTGGAGGGGGAGGAGGAAGAAGAAGAAGAAGAAGAAGAAGAAGAAGAAGAAGAAGAAGAAGAAGAAGAAGAAGAAGAAGAAGAAGAAGAAGAAGAAGAAAGACCACATTACTGCTGTAAAATCTACAAGTATAATAATTTATCCCTTGCCCAGTTTTGAGATT
>CAJHNH020000433.1:459536-474536 GCA_905116865.2 Candidula unifasciata | reverse complement strand
GAATTATAACAGTACTTTGACCTACTCAGTAGGAAAACTGACACACACTAACACGCCCAGACAGTAGGAATTATGACAGCAATTTGACCTACTCAGACAGTAGGAAACCTGACACAAACTGACCCGCCCAGAAAGTAGGAATTATGACAATACTTTGACCTACCCAGTAGAAAATCTGACACACACTGACCCGCCCAAACAGTTGGAATTATGACGGTACTTTGACCATCTGAGTAGGAAACCTGACACAAACTGACCCGCCCAGAAAGTAGGAATTATGACAATGCTTTGACCTACCCAGAAGGAAACCTGACACACACTAACACGGCCACACAGTTGGAATTATGACAGTACTTTGACCATCTGAGTAGGAAACCTGACACACACTGACCCGCCTAGCCAGTAGGAACTATGACTGCACTTTAACCTACCCAAACAGTCGGAAACACGACAGAACGCTGACCTGCCCATACAGTGGCAAGTGGTATTTACCCAGTCTCCTTCACTGAAGCTGGTGTAAAGGTTATTTAACCATACTTCCAGACATCCTGCCCTCATTTATAACCCCAGACTGCAGTAGTTGTCAGGCAGATCTCTGGTATAAACCATCCCCGCCCTGCCGACGAGGTTCCCCAACCAGGTCAGGATACAATCAAGCCTGGCCGAGCTACGACAGCCACCGGGTGTGTTACCTGCTCCTGGAGAACTAGAGCGGTAAGTGGTAGAAAAAAAAAAGAGAACAGCAGAATGGATCGGTGGCTCTTCACATAAAATCCTCTAGATCCACTCTTCCAAAAGGAGGAATTAAAAGACCGTAAATGCCACCCCTTCCCTTATCCCTCCACGTTCAGTAGACGGGATAGTCTGATATTCTTACAGTAAAACAAGTGATGGTTGGGAAGTCTCATTGAAGCTTGTATCTTCCCAGAGTTATCTAATAGCTTGTGTACCCGGTGACTTAGTGTACATTGATATGTACTCTTGCATGATCTAAAACACGCCCATTTATTACCCGTAGTTTAGAATGACAAACTGGTTTAATGAGTATTATAATTTTTTAAATGTGGAAAATAGGTCGAAGACTGGCAAAATGTCCTCCCCGTGTAGAAGGTGCGGGGAGAAAAGACCCACTGCACTTTGACAAGCATGTCGTAACAGAGACAAATTAAGAATTTGCTGAAAAAGGAGATGATGGGTTGAAAGGCGCGGACGTCACAACCTAGCTATAAACAACAACGTGCCAACGAAGAAGAAAAAGTAACATATTTTCAAACTGTACAATTGCTTTTATAAAAAATCAGTATATATAATTAAGACTTAAAACTTGAAACACAACATCTGGTCAGTTTTATGATCCCTTTAAATTTTATTTAAGTTTAAGCCCATTCTCACTAAAACCCTGATACAACAAACTACTTATGAGCTAATTCAGGAACATCTACTTTATGTTATATTAGTGAAAGGTACAGGAACACTTGTGTTGGACAAAGGAGAGGTCCTGAAAACCATTTATGAACGAATACTGACAGAAGACGCGAGGTTAGATGGAAAAACATTTGTAAGAGTATGTAAATGAGGGAGAGGTAGATCAGCCAAAGAGGAACGAGAGAGAGGAAGGCTATATTGCGGCCCCTGGCAAGAGCCAAAGTAGGGCTTCAAACAACTAAAAATTGCATCCCAGAAAGGGAATGACAAGGTTAACAAAACTATAACTATCTATAAATATGACCACGTTTTCTTCTCATCAACAGCTCTTGATAAACTGGGCACCAATCACGTGATGAATCTTGGCCTGCAAGTGGAGGTAGTACAACCCAACATTGTCTTTGACATCGCAAGTCTGATGTTGTATGGAGCACAGGCAACTCCCGTCCGCCTCAAGATATTGCTGGATCGTCTTTTCTCGGTCCTGCAGCATGACGAAGTTCTCCAGGTTCTCCATGGGTTTGGCTGGACATACGAAGATTACGCCAGAGGCTACATTCTCCAGGTTAGTTCCCAGTTCTGGGGTTGTTGGTTTTCTTCTTCTTCTTTTTCTTCTTCTTCTTCTTCTTCTTCTTCTTCTTCTTCTTCTTCTTCTTCTTCTTCTTCTTCTTTTGCCCTACTGCTTATGTCTTAAAGCGTCACAGAGAGAAGTTGTATGTAGTTTCCATTCTATTTTGTTGTTGTTGTTGTTGCTTAGCTTGTATTGATGTAATAATGTTTTTCAGTAGTGTCTCTTTACTCCTTCCACCCATGTCTTTCTTGGTCGGCCTCTTGCCTTGTAACCTGCTGTTCTCATGTTGCACGCTATAGCCGCTGGTTGATTTTGTTCACTTCTGACCAGCTGACTAAACTATTTCATTCTTTGTTGCTCTGCGACATCATTAACGGTACAGTGCTTACTATTGTTCTTGGTTCCTCATTGCTGACTGTCTCTTCTTGTTTTCCACACCGCATGTCTCATAACTCTCATCTCACATGTGGTAATGTTCCGTCTATGTTTTCCTTTCACTCGCCATGCCTGATATTGACAGCATAAAGCTGGTACAAATAGCGGATTTATCGGCTGATTTTTATGTGTGCTTGTTGATGCCTCAGAAGTAGCGCTGTTTGGTAATGTATGATATTGGCCTTATGTAATCTGTTTTTTATATTTCTCTATCTAATCTTCCATCGTCTGTGAATACGCTGCATAAGTACAGAAACTCCTTAGCTTGTTTTAATGTCTCTAATTCAACAGAGATGATATGTTAAACTGGTGTTCTGTTTACTGTAATTACTGTAATTATATATATATATTGATCGAATTAAATACACATAGATGCCTTAATAAATACTCTCCCGTATATTATATATATATATATATATATATATATATATATATATATATATATATATATATATATATATATCATTTCAAGTCTCTAGCTATAGATCACAGCATAGATATGAGAAGATGTTTGTATTGTTAGTGGTGCCGAAACGAATAAAAAACATTGGATATGTTGGAGGACGGCACGGTCCCTTACGCAATTTTAGGCCGAAGGTGGACGGTCAAGAGGCCTAATACTTGTTTAACTGTATAATTATAACATCAAAACATAATAATGTGCTGAATGGCAAACAAAAATACAGTGCAACATGCACACATAGGCACATATGGAAGAGGGGGGGGGGGCAGAGAAAGACGGACAGACAGACACATAAATGAGAAGTAATAGTCTGGAATGCTTAGTTCGTGTATTCCCACCCCCCCCCCCCCCGACCAGCTCTGCAACAGCACGATGTGTTTATGGTCGAGGTGGCCAGAAGAGTAGTAAACAGAACCGTATATTTTTCTCAACATTCGAAGAGGTAAAAGGAGAAAGAATATAGAAGAATTTTGCTTCACTAATAGTCAGTTGTAAAGTCCCAGTTACTGAAACCGTCATTAGTTGAATTTAGTAAATTTAGGGTTATGATATTTCCAGCCATCTTAAGGGTCTCTACTGGTAAATTATTTAATCTAACAGAAAAAAAAATGGCTACATAACTGAAAATTAAAATTATAGAAATGATAGAAACGACTCCCCGTGTGGATTCCAGGGCCCCATTGTGGGGGAGAACAAGAATAGACCCACTGCCTACCCAAAAGAATGTCGTAACTGGGAGCTTTCTTAGAAGTCGGAGTGAATCTGCTAGAGAGGCAAGGAATCAACAGTCTGCATTCAAAGGAATCAGATCTGTAAAAGTAATGCACACGCAACACTCAGGTTCTGGAGGAGGACTGCAGTTCAGAATTGGAAGAACAACCAGAACTTTCCGCCAGTTAACAGCTGGTGAACGAGAAGAAGAAGAAAAGAAACGATAACAGACAACAAAGATGATGTGACTGCCATAATGAATCGAACAACATTTGGTTTCGTGGAAGACCCACCTAAACGGATTCGTGGGGAAAGGGGCAGTCTGTTAGATCAGGTGACCACAACTATAATCAGTACTAGGAATTTGTCTGTCTATCTTCTTTATGTTGTTGTTGATACATAAGGCATTTATAAAAAAAAAATCTCCATTGTTGTTGGTCTGCTGCTTGTCTGCCTATAGCATTCCATGTCCTGTTATATTGCTTTATTTCCCTGTTTTGTTTCTTTCTCAGGGCTTCTTTAGGTTGTCTTCTTCATTTCCCATTCTGACGTCATTCTCCTGGTTTCCTTAGGTCGTTCACGTTTCCTTTTGTCTAACTGCCGCCCGTCGGACAGCTATCCTTGCTAAAGTGTCACAGACATTCTGCAAACATGCCCAAGTCATCTCCATCTGCTTCCTTTCATAACGTTTGCCAGTGAACTTTTTATTTTCCTCCAGAGTTCTTTATTAGTAATCTTGGCAGGCCACATTGTTCTGTTTAAACATTTATTTCGAAAAGCCTCTAGTTTTTTGTGATGTCGTTACCATGCATTCACTATTGTATATGGCATTTCTTAATTATTGCTCTTGCATAATCTGACATTTGCATGGGAAGTAAAATCGGCCGGTGTGATACTGACCAAACCATCTATCAAGCACCAACTGCACTGTTTAAAAGAATGAAAACAAAAAACACACTCGTCACGTTCAACCAGATACCCCAAAGAGAGAGCGTTAGGTTATAATTGTGACTAGGTTATGTGCGCCACAGAAAACGGTTTAGCATTGCACAAAGTACTCCTGCAGTGTTGATGCGATCAAAACAGACAGACCCAAACACTGTCTCGACCGGCGACGAAGTCGTCACCGGTTCGCCGATGTGTGAAACTGAAAAGAAACACCAAAAGTGTCGCCTAGAGTCAAACGGGGCCTGTACTAAATGTGTCTAATTTAGAACTACTTGCAAAACTAAAGGGCCCTTTTCCACCCTTTGGTCGTATTGGGCGTATAGAGCTAGACACATATTTTATAGACCAATCGACGATCGGTGGGTATGTGATCGACATCATAGCGGCCGCCTTTACTTCCCATGACTTTATCTGGAACCCAAGGCTAGATCGACCAGGCTGCCAAGGTCATTTTTTGAAAAAGTCCAGCTCCGCTAGGTTTCGAACCCACGACCTTCCGATCGATAGGAGAGCATCTAGCTGCTACACTACTGCGGCTTCTATAACTGACAGTGGCTTCCCCCAAAAGCACAGTGGGTAAATTCCAGATCTCGAGTCTATTTTCAGTTATAATTGACCCCTGCTTCCAGTTGAACCCATCCAAAAATTGTTACTAGGAAATGTTCTAGATAATGGTAGCTAGTGCTGTGTTGACCATGTCAGCAAAGAAGTGCCGACTGACCTATCAGCTAAAGAAAATATTGGTTAGTTCCACGATATTCTCCCCAGAGCCTGCCTCTATACACACTAGTTTACTTCTGTTTGGTAGTTCTTAATCCGCGCGGATTTGATCACTACCCACGGGGGTGTTCCGCAATGCCGTTGATATCGCATGTTGTATATTTCAGTACGCCAGCGCTTTTAACACTACAAAAACATTGACAAACTGGGTCCAACACACAACTCCCCTAGAGAGTGCTGCAACCTATGTCACAGGCATTTTCTTTCTCGGAAGAAAAACGTAAATGCAAGACAAGCCAGAAAGCAAACAACATAAAGTAGACCAGTGCAAAAAAGTTATAAATGGAACTTCACCTACTTTGTTTGGGGAGACTAATATCGAACTAAATAAAATGTTATAAAGGGAAAGAGGGGGAGCGGTTGTTAGGCTTCTTAACGCACCTTATGGACCCCTAGACAATAATGGCTGAGGCCCGGTGATAATCGCTCACAGAAATGAACTTTCTATTTATGTTAAGTCACTTGACATTCACTGATTACCATGGGTTTCTTATGCTCCTGGCCCCCCCGCGAACAAGTGTCCAGAGGAGCGATTCTGAGGGGCTAAACCCAGCACCCCTTTCCAGTCCCACTGATTTCTTCTTAACAGCGGCGCCATGTTTGATATCTCAAATTTGATCAAGTCGTGGCCAACATTGTTTGTTGAGGTGTGTAGGTGTAGAAGGCTTGACTAACGATGACATATTTGGTTTGGTGTGTCGGCCTGCTAGAACTCACCCTTTTGCATTGTTGTTCCCTTCATGGCAGCTCCGTCTGAAATGCCTGGCATGACTGGACCATGTCCTTTTGGTTGCATTTTGAGTATCTATCCACGAAAATTTATCTGTTTGTGGTGTCGTCTTTTCTGGTAGGAATTAACAGTTAATAATGCATCTGTACGTCGGTCGCATTTACAACTGTAAACAGCTGAGTTTACAAATGTCGGCCTCTATAGCTTTTTGATTATAAACGCAGCTGCAAAATTTCGAAATACCCGGTTCGGTTCAGATGCAGGCGATGTGGCAGCAGACTACTTTGATTTTAACAGTCCTATAAATGTCGACCGTAAAGAAGGCAATGGCAAATAACTGGGCGGGAACGTTTATAGTAAAACTATAGAAAGCCAACAAATGCTAGGGTTAGTTTGTGAGATCTGTACAGGGAAGGTAACTGACCTTAACGCATCAGTTGTCAAGTTTACTCAACGTGTGCCTTATCCAAAGCCAGCGTCTTTTCTTCACCTCTTGATTTATTGGAATTTGTGTAGTTCTTTTCCCGAAAGTGATCTTGTCATGCCATTTAATTCCTCTGTTCTGCGTAGACACCAGTTACTGAACGTTTGTAGTTTATTCGTAATTGCTTTAGCTGTTCTCTGTGTATAAGCTGCATACAGAAGTATTGGTTTGACAGTGGAGTTACATGTTCATAAAATATCTATTAACTGTAGATTTTATACCTACTAAACTGACTACTCGGAGATCGACTCGGGCTCATGAAAAT
This sequence comes from Candidula unifasciata, assembly GCA_905116865.2. NCBI lineage: Eukaryota > Metazoa > Mollusca > Gastropoda > Stylommatophora > Geomitridae > Candidula > Candidula unifasciata. Next base: position 467,724 of record CAJHNH020000433.1, on the reverse strand, counting down.
TGATGTTGGGTCATTTTCCACGTTTTTTAATTGTCTAAAAATTGTCTGGGAATGGTCTAGTAAATGTTTATGAATTGTCTATGAATTGACTGGGCACTGATTAGGCCATTTTTAGAAATTATCTGAGATTTGTCTAGCAAATGTTTAGGAATTGTCTCGGAAGTGACTGGGAATTGTGTTTGAAGGACAGGCATGGATGGCAAGAACCTGCCACCCGACGTCATATGTCGTGACCTAGAATTTGTGAAGCTCGAACTCTCCACACCAAAAGGCTCAAAAAACAAATTTTGATCTCTCGAAAAAGTGCCGCTACAGCGTACGCTTATGAAAACACCAATAATAATAATTATTATTATTATAAAAATAGTAATAATATCAATAATAATAATAACAACAATAATAACAATAATGTGAAAATTAATAATGGCAATGCTGAATGACAGATAAACATAACCAAAAATGAACTTCTGGTCAAGTAACCATGTCGGTCCCAGGCAGACCGTGACGGACGTTCATTCGTGCGTCTTAAGCTTTGAAACTCATTAGTCTAAATTACAGTGGAGTCAGGTTGTATTCTGCAATGCATGTGTTGGCGAAGGGACAGGCACGCGTTATGTTTTACTCGCTGTTCTGAGCGAGTGTGTCAATCATGGCGTTCTGGAACTTCGAGTAAATAAATTTACTAAACTGTCAGTCGACAAGGAGAGGAGCGTTGCTTTTCTGCAACAACATGGCATCCTACCACTAAGCAAACGCTGTTTGACAAACCAACTGATGGTGCTACCGCAAAATGTTGACCAGGGCACGTAGGATGCAGTCTCTCGTAGGACGTAGTCTCAATCTGTGGGGTGGGGGGAAGGGAGGGGGGTTTGGACCAGTTCTAGATATTCTGGGGTTGTTAACATCGGCCACATCCTGTAATATAGAGCACGCGTGGTCGCTGGAGACTGCGTCGATACAGTACAACCTGACAACCCTTTAGCTTAGACTAGCGATTAACGAATGAACGAACGAACGAACGAACGAACAAACTTTATTTTCAAAGGGTTAAGAATTGGGAACGCAGGCACGGTCATCAAGGTATGCCTGGGCCCGGAATCGTTAGTTGTACCCAACTTCTGTACATGATTGTTGAGATGCATACTCTACGGCCCCCCCCCCCCCCTTGTTTTAGATACAATTTTTCGAGTGCGGAGAGGGGCTGCTTCAGACCGTAACGGTATTATCTGCTTAGGGGCTTCCTTACCTTTTCATCTAAATGTGTTCATGTGAGTGCGCGCGCAGACCACGGGTAGGTCTCTCCCCAGCTTGACACTTGTTGTTCTCGGGTGTTGAAGTCCAGGGTACCTGTGCAGTGTTGAGTGCTGGTTTCTGCAGGCGGACAGAACAGTTGCCCGAGCAAGGGAAATATTTCTGCCTTGTTGTTTGCTACCTGTTCCTGGAGCAGTGCCAGGAGGCTTCACACGCCCATCACAACAACAGACCTGACTCATGCGTCACTTCCGTCAGGCGGGTGCTGCTTTCAGGATAGGCATTTCGTAACGTTGAGAGACTGAACAGGAGAAAGGGCGCAAATGGGGGTGGAGGTGTGGGGGGGGGGGGGTGCAGAGAGGTGAGAAAGAGAGAGCCACGGGAGAAATATTACAAGTATAGGCACAGGCTGCCAGGAGGTGGACTTAATCTTAATTTTTAAAGGGTTCAGAATTTGGAATTCTTCTTCTTCTTCTTCTTCTTCTTCTTCTTCTTCTTCTTCTTCTTCTTCTTCTTCTTCTTCTTCTCCTCCTCCTTCTTCTTCTTCTTCTTCTTCTTCTTCTTCTTCTTCTTCTTCTTCTTCTTCTTCTTCTTCTTCTTCTTCTTCTTCTTCTTCTTCTTCTTCTTTTCTTATTTTTCTTATTCTTATTCTTATTCTTTTTCTTCTTCTTCTTCTTCTTCTTCTTCTTCTTCTTCTTCTTCTTCTTCTTCTTCTTCTTCTTCTTCTTCTTCTTCTTCTTCTTCTTCTTCTTCTTCTTCTTCTTCTTCTTCTTCTTCTTCTTCTTCTTCTTCTTCTTCTTCTTCTTCTTCTTCTCTTCTTCTTCTTCTTCTTCTTCTTCTTCTTCTTCTTCTTCTTCTTCTTCTTCTTCTTCTTCTTCTTCTTCTTCTTCTTCTTCTTCTTTTCTTCTTCTTCTTTCTTCTTCTTCTTCTTCTTCTTCTTCTTCTTCTTCTTCTTCTTCTTCTTCTTCTTCTTCTTCTTCTTCTTCTTCTTCTTCTTCTTCTTCTTCTTCTTCTTCTTCTTCTTCTTCTTCTTCTTCTTCTTCTTCTTCTTCTTCTTCTTCTTCTTCTTCTTCTTCTTGATGATTATTTTTTAACCTCAAGTAGAAAATACACCGTAGATGAGTTTGGCTTTATACAGTTACAATTACAATAAATAAGCGGATTACATTCCTGCTGTAAACAGTCATCAAGAGAAGAACGAGTACATAGCACAAAGTGCAGATCCAGCCAATCTGTTTGCCTGTTCATTATCCACCACGCCCGCATTGCCCGGAGAAAAGATCTAAAGTATGCTCACTACTCGTGACCTTTCCAGTGAAGCTTGCCAGTCTGCTCGAAGCATCCCTGTCTTCACCTTTCCCAGCATGCTTTCAGAGTCTGTTACAGTTACGACATGTGTATGCATCGTGTTCTCTAGCCACCGGAGAGCTGCAGTTACCGCTTCCACCTCAATTCTCATGCTAGATGTTGTGTTTGTCATATGCTAGGCTGTCTTGCACTAAAGATTTTTTATTAGCTTTTGCTACGAACCCACAAGCACTTCTCTTTCTTCACACCACCGTACCATCTGTATAGATAATCAGATCACCTGGGCGTGAATTGTCGTGAATTTTCGTGAATCAACTGTTGGATTTTTACGTCTGTAGCACCTGCTTGCCACTCTCTGCAATCCCCGCCCATTGTGATCATAACGCTGGACAGGTCAGACTTTTCCTCTGGTATTCTGACCCAATCCTCTCTTCGCCCAATGTTCTCCAACATGCATACTTGTCTTATTGTGTCTTCTGCTTGAGCCATCCACGAGTTTCCTCCTTCAGCCTCTGACCCTTACCTGCAGCCAAAGCTTCATACAGAGGGTGTTCTTTGTCTGCCGCTGCTCTGAGGTATGACTTACCCTGCAACACCTTTAGCCTATCTGTAGTAGTCGGCAATGCAAGGATGTATCGCATGCACACAATCGGGGTGCCTCTTGTTCATCCAAGGATTAGCCGCATAGCTTTATTTTGTAAACGCTCCGTTTCTCTAGCTGACTCTTCGAGACAGTGAGTAACCCCAATCCATAATCAATCAGTGAGATGATTAAGTGCTGGTAAAGTATGAACAGCATTCTCTGCTCCATGTCAGTCGCTGCCATAATCTTTAGTGCATTAAGACCTTTTTTTTTTTTTTTTAGTTTTTTGTCACAACCCCCTTTATGTGAACTTTGAAAGACAAACCTCTGTCAAAGGTGATTCCCAGGTACCGCAGTCTGCTATCTCTTTTTATGTCCCTGCCATTTATTTTGAGTCTGGGAACATCAGCTCTAACAATCTTGTTGTCCAGAGGACACCACAGGACGGTTACCTTTTCTAGGTTGATTACAACACTCATCTCTGTACACCTTATCTACTGTCGCCTGTAACTCTTGTGCTATTCCGATCTTTCCCCTTCCTTGATACGTGAATATCATCTGCAAATGTCAATATTCTGCCGATTCCGAGTGTTTCCAGGTAGGCAATCTTGCTCGTAAAAACATTGAACAGCACAGGTGAAATTACGGAATTATGTGGTAGTCCTGGAGCTATAATACACGGTTCCGAGGTCCATGAACTCAGGCAGAGAGCTACCTCGCGAGTATACAAAATGGCTGCTATCTAATTCACCAACCAAGGACACACACCCTTTTCTATAAGTGCTTTCATCAAGATACTGTATCTGACTCTATTGTAAGCGTCTTCCAAATCGAGCGCCTCTGCCATCATTTCCTGTCTCTTCTGGAAAAAAAAAGTAAGTAAAATATCCTTGTTCACACCTTTAGCATATTGGACTAGACCTATATTTTTTATAGACCATCGGCACTTTGTGGGTGATGTGGTCAGCATCATGCCGGCCACCTTTACTTCCCAGGACTGGTAATCACTCAAGGCTGGCTTGACCTAGGAGTCAAAGTCATTTTTGGAGGAAAAAAAATCCGGCTCCGTCAGGATTCGAACCTAGGACCTTTTGATCCGCAGACGGGCGTCTAACCGCCAACGCCACGGCGACCACCATAATGTGCAGAATCATCATCATGTAGCAGGTCCTTAGCAGAACGTCGCTCTCTTCACTGTCTGCCTGAAAGAAACTCAGTCTCTCGCCAGTTCTCCCGCCTCATGCACTTTCATACTCAAGGAGTCTCTTATATCCTGTGCCCATCTTCGTGTCGGTCGGCCCCTGCCCCTCCTTCCTGGTACCATGCCTTCTGCTATAATTTTTTTCAATCCGTCGTGGCGCTTGAAATGACCAAAATATTTCAGCTTCCGAGACAGGATGTTGTTTATTAGCAAATCGTCCTGATGTTCAGATCTTTCAAGATGTCAGTATTTCTCCTCTTTTTCGATCAAGATATTCTGAGAATCTTAATGTGCAGAATAGACCCCAAAAATATAATAATATGTTGGAAAAAATATATGTAGAAAATAAAAACCTACTTTTTTTAGATCTTCTATTCATATTTATGAGGAACTGAGCGGCCTAAAAGTTGACCCCCAGATGTTAGCGCCCCTGCCCACTATACACACGTCTTTAACGATCCTGACTGACTGACTGACTTTCTACCCCACCAGGACATCACACAAGCGATAAACACCCGAGGACACAAAGTGCCACCATGTGGATGAGGATCACCGTGGAGAGGTCCTAGAAATCGCGTTCAGCCAATTGGCCATATTTATGGCCTGGCTATATTGCGGCCCCTGGCAAGAGCCAGGGTGAGGCTTCAAATAACGAAAAATTTCATCCTAAAAAGGACGGCAAATTAACAAACATACATTTATAAACGATCCTAAAGTTCCTTGGTTTATATACCCGCTTAGCAACTTGGCTTGACAAACACAGCCATTGTCAACATCTCATAACGCGTCACTGTGACCTCACAATCTGCAGACGTGAGTTTTAAAAGCTGGGTTTACTCTGCCAGCGTTTCTGTGTTTCCCGGTCGCCTGTAGCTCCGCGGGTTGCCAGACCAGGGACAAGCTGCCCTTGACCCGATGACTTCTTGATAGGTTCCACATGCTGGCAGATTTAGACACGACACTTCACATCCGTCCTCCGTTTCGCAGGCATACTTTGGCCAATCTCACCCACCTAGCACAGACCTGGCACATCGGTGTCCCTTCTGTGTAGTTCCTGTGAGGGGCTCTGCTAGTAACTTTTGTTTCTCTAGTTCTGCTGATGAAGGCTAATCGCCGCTGCGTCCTTTGTTTGTCGTTAGTAAGTGGGACTGTAAAGCTCAAGATATTTTGTTTCTTCTACTCGTTTCTAGATTTTGTTAGCTTTAATATATTTTTTGGAATCTCACCTAGGTGTTCATTAATTCCACGCTATAGCTGTGTCCCATTTTTATAGCGCCTGTGTAGTTCCCTGATCTACGCTATACCGATGTTCTCTGTAGTTCTATGTTCCACACTATACCCGTGTTCTGTGTAGTTCTATGCTCCACGCTACAGCAGTGTCCTTTCTGTGTAGTTTCTGTGTAGTTCTTTGCTCCACGCTACAGCCGTGTCCTTTCTGTGTAGTTCCTGTGCAGTTATTTGCTCCACGCTACAGCAATGTCTTTTCTGTGTAATTCCTGTTTAGTTCTTAGCTCCACACTACAGCCGCGTCCTTCCTGTTTAGTTCTGGTGTAGTTCTTTGCGCCACGCTACAGCCGCGTCCTTCCTGTTTAGTTCTGATGTAGTTCTTTGCTCCACGCTACAGAGTGTCCTTTCTGTATAATTTATGTGTAGTTCTTTACTACATCTGTGTCGTTTCTATGTAGTGTCTGTGTCATTCATTGTTTCATCCTACAGATGTGTGTGTGTGTTGTTTTTTCCCCCCTCATAGTCAAATTGGACGGACGGGCATTTACTAAGTTAAGGTGTCAGTACCCAACAAACTTTTTTTTTTTTTTTTTGGATTTACAATGTTAGACCAATTATTTTATAATGGTCATTTTTAGGAACATGTGTTAATTCGTGTGAAATCTTTAAGTTAAAAAATAAATTACGGTTGCCATGGCAATAGCCGCCATCTTGGGGTGGGGGGAGGACATATACTTAGAATCCTAAAATTTCAAAACCAAACATTAGGGATTGAGAAATAAAGGATGGATTCGTAAATTTTAATCCTATGCTGAAATACAGGTGTAGTTTATTTACTTTAAGTAAAGATGTTTCTAAATATGTAATAATACAATCGTAATTGTCGTCCCAATGTGGGATGCAATTTTGTGTTATCTGAAGCCCCATCCTGGCTTTTGTCAGGGGCCCTGAATATAGCTGGGCCATAAACATGGGTTTCTGGGACCTTTCCACGAGTGATCCTTTTCTGCATGGTGGCACTTTGTGTCACCGGGTGTTTATCGCGTGTGTGATGTCAACTAGAGAGAGAGAGAGAGAGAGAGAGAGAGAGAGAGAGAGAGAGAGAGAGAGAGAGAGAGAGAGAGAAAGAGAATTTTAAATATTTTTTACAATTTTTAAAATGTAGGTTTGTTGAGAAAGTAAAACAAAATGTAGCATCATAAGATAATAATCATTTTGTTAATAAAAACTTTTTAAAATCTAAATTTATATAAACATGTCCCTATAGTCGGCGTCTGTGGCTTAGGCGTTGTGAACGCGCTTCGTAATGCTGGGGTGCCGGGTTCGATCCCTGCTGCGGACGGTTTATCTTGCGATGGTTTCGACCATGGTACCGAGAGCCGACCGTCCAGGGGCAATGGCAAACTACTAGATGTAAATTTGCCTAGAAAAACCACAACAGCCAGAAAATGCTGCAATTGGTTCTGCAACGTCATGTAAAGGATACTCAACAACAAAAAATGTCCCTATAATATTGCTTTAGGAGTTTCCACACCTAGTTTTAATTTTTCTAGTCTTTATATTACGTCAGATTTTAGGATTTTACAAATACAACATTCATAAAAAGAGAACTGTGAGAAATTTGGCTTTTGAAATGGGAATGTTTTTTTTTTAAATCTTAAAAAGTGCATGGGGTGGTGTCTTTAGCATTAAATTTCCAATGCTAATTGTATACAAAAGAAATAAATTTTGTATTTAATCCGTTCTATGAATGTCGAACTTTACAATAACTAACACATTGAAAAGGTGATATTTTTGTCATGAATTGAAAACAAAAACTGCCCTTTAAACAGACGGGCAGGCATGTGGGTAGGCATAAAGATAAAATAAACATGCAGACAGATCAGTCCGTCTCGCTGTAGTGTCTCTCTCGTAGTATATGTCTCTAGCATCATGTAGACACTACCCCTCCCCTCTCCACACACACAGACACACAATTTGGGTAGGCTTGCGGTTCCCCCATATCATACTCTCTCTCTCTCTCTCTCTCTCTCTCTCTCTCTCTCTCTCTCTCTCTCTCTCTCTCTCATGCTGAACAGATACACGATAGTACGTGACACAAAACTATAATATCCCCCTCATTTTTCCCCAAAGCCACCTCCTCTCTCTCTCTCTCTCTCTCTCTCTCTCTCTCTCTCTCTCTCTCTCTCAATCTCTCTCAATCTCTCTCTCTCTCACACACACACACACACACACACACACACACACACACACACACACACAAATCTGCCGGCCATTATTTGACTTCTCCTATTGCAATAACAATTCAGCTGCCTGTGATAAGCTGACGGCTTCTCATTTGCCAGTTGTGATTAGATAGTCCACAGAACTTATAAATCTGGCATCACTAGCTCGGCTTTACAGGTCTGATGTTGACGCAGGTAGTGGGGGTGGGTGTGATTTCTGGAACCTTGCAGGGCAACTTAGATAGAGAGACAAGCAAACAGACAGACTGATGAATAGACATACAGACAGACCGATGGACGGATGGATGGATAGATAGATAGATAGATAGATAGATAGATAGATAGATAGATAGATAGATAGATAGATAGATAGATAGATAGATAGATAGATAG